>CAJHQQ010004079.1:0-33220 GCA_905132885.1 Moricandia moricandioides
AGACATATTTTCCTTTTTAACCAAAAGAATGGAAGAGATGAGAAAATCTTTTTGATTCTTAAAAAAATTTGTGGAAATAAACAAATGAAGATTTTGTAAAACCACTCCAGATACTTATAGAAGAAAGGATTTACTTTTTCAACTCCAGACTTCAGACGTTGGGTTCCGTCTAATTCGTCCATTATGCTTAATAACGCTCGCAAGAAATTCATAGTTCTGACAAGCTGGGGGGCTAACTGTTCGGGTCAAAATTGGTGACGAAGGAATCGACGTCAGAAACGTACCATGAGATTGTGTTTGTTGGGGGCAAAAAACGATATTCTCGAAATCAGCATCTAAAAATCTTGTTTCATACGAATGCAGTCTCGAAATCAACTTAAAGCAAGTCTCCAGACCAAAACTCAAAAGAAAGAAACTCGAATCGACCAACCTCGCCCGTATGGCGAGTTGGACAAAACCAACTTTCCATACGGGCGAGTTGGTCAACACAAATCAACCAACTCGCCCGAATGGAGAGTAGGACAAGGCCAACTTGTCATACGGGTGAGTTGGTTAGTATGGACCAACAACTCGCCATTATGGTGAGTTGGACAAGGCCAACTTGCCATACGGAAGAGTTGGTCAGCAAGAACCGGCCAACTTGCCATACTGGCGAGTTGGACGGAACAGACCAACCGACTCGCCCGTACGGCAAGTTGGATAAGGCCAAATCACCTTACGAGCGAGTTGATAGGCACGACAAGGCCAACTCGTCAAACGGGCGAGTTAGATGACACGAGCAATCCGACAAGTTCGTTCGGCAAGTTAGATCAATCCAGTTTTACCTCCTCCTCGTTAAACTCCCTCTTTGGATACTTGATCGAACTTATCTTTGTTTCATCTCAATCGGGATTGACATTGGAACCTTACCGAAAGAACTCTTTTTCTCGAGAAAGGATCAGGTCAATCGTATGAGATGGTAACGGTTAACTAAACACCTAGAGTCACACGTCTCATACAAAAGATCCTAACTCTCGGACGTCATCGTCTTAATAATGTTATCTCGATGAAATCGTGGAAACGCCTAAGTCAGAAAATGGCCCGACGAGGTCTAAAGCTCGGCTAAATGCCCACTCGCGATTTTATCCGAAATCAAGCCCAAACTTTGTGACAGATTTTATCCGAGGCTCCTATCAGTTGTAAACGCTCATACGCAAATTCGGAATAAGACATCTACTTGCCCTCTTTTCGAATGTCACTTTGTTTTTTAATATTTACATCGTATTCTGACTGACTGGCGTGTGGTTTAGAAGATATCCAGGACCTCTGGGAAACTAGGGTTTACCCATCGTTCCTAATTCAACGTAAATTGACAGCGCGAATTTTGGTTCCCACATTGTATTGAAGTGGGGGAGGGCCAAGATCTCCCCCATGGGTGATAAAAGAAACGACAGACATGATTAAGTTTGTTAAGGAGAAAATGAAGGAGGCCCAAGATCGGCCGAAGAGCTATGCAGACAAGCGGAGGAAGGAACTGGAATTCCAAGTGGGGGATGGTTTACTTAAAAAGAGTGATGTTTAAGGGACATGACAGAACGACAAAGATGGGGAAGCTGCAGCCGAGGTTTATGGGACCGTTTAGGATCATAGAACTGGTTGGACCAGTGGCATACCGTTTGGAATTGCCCGACGAGCTCCATCCATTCCATGATGTGTTCCATGTGTCTCAACTAAGGAATTGTCTCACAGCCACCTGAAGATTTGAGTTCTGGTGTGTCAACTCATGGTAAACCAATACAAGTGACAAGGCTTCTAGTTGAGCAAATTAGGAGGAAGAGAGTTCCTATGGTAGAATTTGTATGGGAGCGTGATGGATACGTGAGACTACAAAAGAGTGGGCGAGCATGATGAGGGCTGTGAGATTCGTCTCGAGCTACTTGAATTTTTGTGTGGCGCGGATGTATGTCTGCGTCTTCATCCGTAGGTTCGGAATGACTGCTAGATTTTGCGTCCGTAGGTTCGGACTGACTACTAGATTCTTTATCTTCCTCGATAGGAGGAAGGTATCTCGGGATTTCCGTGTAGGCGCGGGGGTAAATTTGTCAGGGTTTTGTCCAGACAGTTTGCCTTGCACATTATCGGACCGGTCCAAAGGCGTTGTGAAGTCGAGTCTTCTTCCGCGGATTCGGGTTGTTCCCCGCGGAAAGATGGCCATGTTCCTTGCTGTGAGGGTTTCAACCTGTTTAGCGAGAGAATTCATGACCTTATCGTTTTCTGCCTACTTCTTCTCAAAAGTCACGAACATTTTCTTCACCTCCTCGAACATTGCGGTGTTTGCATCGGTGTTGACCGAAGTGACGTTCATTGCTGGAGTGTTTTCAACGTTCTCGTCGACGATGTTATCGTCACGAGGCTGTTGGTTGTTGAGATCTGACATGTTTTGTTTAAGCGTTGATGGCTGAGAGTTAGATTGATCTGTACCCCCCCCCCCCCACCCTCCTTCTAGCGCTAAACTGTGGGAACCAAAATTCGTATTGTCAATTTCCATTGAATTAGGAACGCATGGTAAACCCTGTTTTCCCAAAGGTCCCGGAGAATAATACGAAGTAAATAAGAGAAACAAAGTAAAGAGAGCAGATATATGTCTTATTACGAATTTGTGTATGAGCGTTTACAACAGGATAGGCGCCTCGACTAAGAGAGCTGTCAGCGAGATCCCTACTTCTAATAACCTAGGACTGCAAAACCCTAGTTGAGTCGCAGCTCGAAGAACAAAAATGGAAAGTTGCCTAAATGCTCTAAGTGCTAAGCTATATTTGCTCTGAGTAGAGATTTTCGTGTGTCCTCTGCATCATCACCCTTGAAGCCCTTATATACTCCTCTAGAGGCGGTTTGCTCTTTTCCCTTCTGTCCTTGGTCGAATTTATCACTTCACGGAAATATTCCTTTTTTCCTCGATCTTCATGATTATCTTCGGAAACTTAACATTTATCCTTCGATCTTAACATTTATCCTTCGATCTTAACATTTATCCTTCGATCTTAACATTTATCCCTTCGAACTTAAAATTTATCCTTTTTTGCAAAATAAAAGATAAACCGTCAAAAATTTTGGGCTTGATTTTGGAAAAATCGCAAGTGGGCCTTTAGCCGAGCTTTAGACCTCGTCGGGCCGTCTTTTGACTTAGGCATTTCTATGATTTTATCGAAATATCATTGGTAAGACGACGTCGTCCGAGAGTTAGGATCTTTCGTATGAGGCGTGTGACTCTAGGTGTTTATTTAACAGTTATCGTCTCATACGATCTACCCGATCTATTCTCGAGAAAATGAGTTCCTTCGGTAAGGTTCCGCTATCAATCCTGATCGAGACGGAACAAAGATAATTTCGATCAAGTATCGAAAGAGGGAGTTTAACGAGAACGAGGTTAAATTGGATTGATTTGATCCGACTGGCCAAACGAGCGAGTAGGATCTCATGCCGTCTAACTCACCCGTTTGGTGAGTTGGCCTTGTCCAGCTCGCCATATGGGCGAGTTGGTCGGTCCCTGCTGACCCTTCTCTCCACATATAGCATGTAACTGATACCTTCCAACCTTACTTCTCAGTGTTTGAGTCACTACATTCATGAGAGTAATGTCCCAATCGACCACACGTGTAGCACTTCACTTGTGCTCTTGGTGTCTTTCCTTGTCGCTTGAACTGACCCTTTCTTCCTTTCCTTAGGTTGATTCGTAACCTATCCTCTCCTGACCGACTGGACGGCGGCTTGGGGTTCGACCCAGTCGTAAGTATTGACCCACGCTCTGCTGTTACCATTTCTTCCACGTTGACTGCTTTCTCTACCAATTTGAACAAACTTTCAAAGTTGACAGCTTGTAGACGACTCCCGATCTCTGGCCTGAGACCACGTAAGAATTTACGAACTAATAGTGCTTCATCTCCGTTCCCATAGTAGATGTATCGGCTAAGCTTGAGGAATTCCGCTTCATACTCCCTTACACTCCTTCCCCCTTGCTCTAGTCGAAGAAAAGCCTGCTCCATTCTGTCTCTTGCTTCTGGAGGAAAGTACTTCCTCTGAAACTCCCTCCTGAATGCATCCCAATCCATATCAGCTGCTCCTTGTCTTCGAGTAAGGCTCTCCCACCATGACATTGCATCGCCCTCCAAGTAGTACACGGCTACACCTTTCTATGAATTCGTCCGAACATTTGGTTGCCATGAAGTTCTTCTCTACATTCCGTATCCATACATCAGCTTTAAAGGTATCCGCTTCTCCTTCAAACCTGATGGTACCCATGTTCTTCATTGTAAGGACGTACTTCAGGAAGTCTGGCGCTTGGTTTGCTTCCGGACTTGGGGTGACTTTGTTTGTTAAGACTTTAGACAAGAGATCATGCACCATAGATAAGGTAGGATCCGCTGGTCTATTCCCATCTGCTGGGGCTGGTGCAGCCGCTTCTGCTGGTCCTGGGTTGTTCTCCTTGATGTAGATCCCGCAGAGTCCGCATGAGATGAATGGGTTCGCCGCGGTCCAACGAATGGTTCTGATTCTGCACGTTGAGAGTGGGATGGTGATACTGATAATCTCCAAGCTCCCGGATGTACGTTCTCCTCATTGTGTGCACGTTCCATTCCTTCCATAGGCCTTGGTCCACTGTCTCCTGTCTGATTTGCCGAATCCAAAACATTCCAAAAGTTGTGGTAGTTTGCGTACCTCGACCCATCATGACCCGACGTTCCGAACGACCCGCCTGCTCCTGATCCTTGGTTAGACATCTGCACAGCTATAAGGGTTAATCCTAAATTTCCCCAAAGGACTAATCCTAGTTTCTATTCCTAATACCCCTAAGCGGAACGTACCGGTTTCCTAATGTGGCATAAGCGACTCATTTTGACTCGATAAAACATTAAAACGTTGAGGCTTATGAGCATGATCAGGAACCATGCTCTGATACCACCATTTGTAACACCCCCGGACCTTCCTAGGCCGGACTAACCCGAGATGACCCAAGAATGCCACAAGTATAGCTCGCCGAATCAGATCGACCAAGAATCAATAACAAATCAAGACTCTCAACCAATCCATTCTGGTTTGCTATGTCCTCGAGGCCATGGCCTAAGGCTTTGCAACCCGTACCACGGTCATCGAGCTGTGTCGACCCGGAAAAGGTCTTATATCATTCAGCACACAACCACAAATGTATACATTCTTTTATTAATTATAGGTGGAAAGCGTATTACAAAATATTACAAAATATCAGCGTTTGTGTGCACAGCTTAGAGCCAAAAGAAAAGAAAAGTAAATGCATATTCGAAAGCTAGTCCTTGCTTATGCATATGCCACTTCAAATCTACACCGGTCTCCTACCGTTCCGCTTCCCACTAAGCTTCCCACCTACTGGTTACCTACATAGTAGAAGAGGGCATGTGTAATCGAAATTACTCAGTGCGTTCCCAATATAAACAACAACAACCCCCCTTCATCATATGCTCAAACACACAATAAATATGCATGCAAACAATCAATGCAGAAAAGTAAACGTGAAACTACTAATGCAATGCAACTAGTCTCACCACCAAGACCTAACAACACGCAAATGCAATCTACACTCAATCCTAGACTCAACAACACAAAAAAAAACGCACAAAAGATGGAGCCACATGCCACACATCCCGGTATCCCTTCACACCACGGATCCCTAACTCTTCCCCCCCCCCCCCCCCCCCACGTGAAAACTCCCCACCACAAACACCAGAGTCACATGGTCGTAAAACTTCACTATGGGAATTGGGATTCTCCCAATCTAACCTGGGCCACATCGTCATGCAGCGCTCGTCCATGGGTGCAACCCACTTTCACGTGACGAGCTGTGGAGAGTAGGTAACTCCACCACTGGATAATTGGGCTTTTCCCAATCTAACCCCAGGTTCCACATCATCAGAGAATTGGGCTTCTCCCAATCTAACTCTGAGATGGCCACAAGTTCTAGTCTAGGTGCAACCAACCAACATGAGGGAGCTCGGCCTCTAACCTCCATGCAAAGAACCTAGAAAGAACGTGCACAACACACACACAAAGACACTAACAATGCATGCAACAAAATCTACACACCGGACAAGAGAGAGTCTCACTCAAATCTCTTGCGGTTCAACACATTACAACGTCCAGATGATTATGAAATCCTACATGTATAAGTAAAACAATATCTAGACAACACAACTAACACAACTATAACATGCATCATAAATAGACACTCAAGTATGGGGACTACCAACTCCCATACATACACACACAAACCGCAAATGTAGTTCTATCTGAAGAACCATCACAGTTCAAGCTCTCCAACCTGCACACACACACGGTTAGCAACACTCAAAAAAGTGTTCGGAAACCCACCTGGTTTGATGCCTACAAAGACTACCTAGCACCTCTCGCTAACTCTTCAAAAACAATAAACAAAAAGAACCGAAAACACTCCATAACTCTCGGTTTCTCTCTCTAAACTCACCTCTCTCTCTCTAGGGTGACCACTAACGTTTTGGGATGAAAAAAACGAAGGGGAGGGGTCTGGTATTTATAGAGAAGGAGGGCTGAGGCTGGTTGGACAAGTGGATTATGTGCGTGGAAAGAAATGGACATGTGTCCCAATCACCAAACTTTCCTTGCAAGCTTCCCAAATTCTAGAACATTCAAATATTGGTCACCAAGTTTACACTCCCTTGCAAGGCAAGTCTCAGCTTCTAAAAGCCTTGTAACTTGGGCACCAAGTCTTCTTCTCGGACAATGAGAAAACGCCATGTGTACTCGCCACATCACCAATCGCAACAATTGGATGTGCGCCATGTCATCACCATGTCATATATGGTCATCACTTTCTTGCCACGTCATCAACTCATAAAAATATTCATTTGAATGTGTTTGAGAAGAAAAACCATTCCAAGATGCTCCCATTCCACTTCATTGCTCGAAAATCGCTAATCGGCTCGACTGTTCTTGATTCAACCGCAACAGACTAGGTCATCGTCCATCTCTTGATTTCTCGTTGACCAACTTGGTTTTATTACGACCATATGTCCTATTAGTACTCCCTTGAGTTATCTAAACAAAGATACTCCTAGCTCACACATCTTCAAAATATTGCCTTCGTCCTCGTCGACCTTCGTTTTAGATGTATCGGCCAACTACATAATCTGTCCGATCTAGACAAAACTGCTTCGACCAAACCTCTATTTTGATCCTCTGAAGTTAATGCAACTATTTTTTTCTCCATTTGTGAACTTTAATCTCCTCGACCATATCTACTCTAAGATAGGGTCATTACAGTACCCATCAAGAAGACTGATGGCGTAGAGGATTTGGTACAAATCTACATGGATAAGGTGGTACTTCTACATGGTGTACCAGCCAATATTGTTGCAGATAGAGATCCTCGGTTCACATCTTACTTCTGGAAAGCTTTCCAAAAGTCTTTGGGAACTAGAGTGAACATGAGCATTGTCGATCATCCACAAACGGATGGTCAGTTGAAGAGGACTATCCAGACATTGGAGGACATGCTAAGGGCGTGTGTCTTGGACTGGGGAGAGTCTTGGGAGAGACATTTGCCTTTGGTGGAGTTTGCATACAACAATAACTTTCACACAAGCATTGGTATGTCACCATATGAGGCGCTTTAGGGGCGGTCTTGTAGAACACCATTATGCTGGACCCAAGTGGGGGAGCGCAATATGATAGGACCTGAAATTGTGGAAGAAACCACTGAAAAGATCAAGTTCATTAAGGACAAGATGAAAGAGGCAAGAGTTATGCAGATAGAAGGAGAAAACATGTGGAGTTAGAGGTGGAAGACATGGTCTATCTCAAAATGATCACTCTCAAAGGCCGGAAGAGAGTATGAGGTCGGAGGAAGTTGGATCGAAGGTACTTGCGTCCATTCCAGATCATAGAAAGAGTTGGGGCGATGGCTTACAAGCTGAACCTTCCAACAGAGATGGATGCATTTCACAATGTATTCCATGTATCTCAATTAAGAAAATGTCTTTCAGCACAAGACATTTTCATACCAGAGATTCCATCTGATCTAAGCACGAACCTCACCTTAGAAACAAGGCCCGTTCGGATTGTAAACAGGATGGAAAAAGCAATGAGAAGAAACACCATTCAAATGGTCAAGGTTGTTTGGGATGCAGTGGTTATTTCAAGTCACATGGGAAACAGGATCAAGGATGAAGGCTGATTACCCAGAGTGGTATATACAGTTTGACATGGATACAAGTCTAGGTTTGGATTCGAGGACGAATCCATCTCAAGTGAGGGAGACTTGTCATGTCCCTGATTTCAGATAAGACCTTTGGGCACAGACATGGTGCAGGGAGACGCACCATGGCTGTGCCCAAAGGTCTTATCTGAAATCAGTCAGGTCATAAGACTCAAAGACAAGCGTATCATAGTTGAGTAAATGGGTTAAGGGCATCAGAAGGCTGAGACTTAACCAAAATGAGGTATAGGGAAGGGAAAGAGAGTTGGACAAGTGATATGGCAGCTAGGTGAATTGTGGTGCATCTCAATATAGCTCACTGACATGTGGGTCAGCTCCAGTAGCCGGAGTACTAGCTCACTTAGCTGGGACAGCTAGTGACCAGCTCACCTCAGCTCGGTAGAGTGTTTGGGTAGCTCGATCAGCTAGGTCAAGGTCAGTGCAGCTCACTGTAGCTCACACAAACTTAGGTCAGCTCCAGTAGCTGGACTACTAGCTCACTCAGCTGGGACAGCTAGTGATCAGCTCATCTCAGCTCGGTGGAGTGTTGGGTCTTGACCATGGGGCTCGGGTCATGGGAGGTTATGAGGCCGGCCATGTTGTCCAAGGGGGGGGGGGGGGTTTGATGGGTTTGTGGGCTTGGGAAATGAGGCAAGGCATGTGGGAAAGCCTTATGGGCATTTGTTCGATCAGCCCAAAAGGAAGAAGGGTAGTTGTGGCGAAATGGTGGGAATGGTACCAGTTGTACTCATTCGGCCACCAAGTGATACATGTTCGCCCAGGCAGTTATTGGCCAACCTTTATCTATAAATACAGACCCTTGGGTTTGAGATTTGCAACAATTTCCGGAAGGGAAAACTCTGCCCATTTTGTGAGAGAGAGAAAGAAAGAAAGAGAGAAGAAGTGCGATCAAGGCAAGGCCGTGTGTGGGGTGCTTTGTTTACAATTAGAAGTTGATCTGTGTGAAGTGGAGATCAAATGATGATGGGAACCAGAGGCAATAAGAAGGATCTTGAGAAGGGCATGAGCACACTAGAGCGCACGCCCAAGGTGAGTGGTTTGGTCCAATCCAACCATCCTTAGCCACGGTGGTATACCGTGGGGGCTTTGGTCGGTTTAGTGAGGCCAGATCCATCTCTTCTATTTTCCTTACTGATATATCTTTGTTCCTCTATATTCTGGTTGTGTCTGATGGTTCGACTCAGTGGCATTGGCCAAGGCTTGGCCGGTCCAGGAACATAGTGCTTGGCCTTGTCCGGACTGATAATGGTTGGAATCAATGTGGTCTGGGTGGATTCACTGGATTTCGATCATGGGAATCTCTTAGTGGGGATTTATCAGGAGTTTTAGAGAATTTAATTAGTTTTTGGAGCATGTTTGGAAGAGGTCATTTTTGGACCAGAACATGGGCAGTCCATGATATGGTATGGCCGATGGGTTAGATCGCATTAGATCAGACTGTCCATGTGTTGGTTAAGTGATGACGGTTGTTCTTAGATGGTAATCTGAGTATGGCTGTGAGGTTATGAACTGATTGGTTAGTTTATGGAACTTAGTTTAAGAGAGCCGAACCATGCAATATTAGATATGCTTGTTAGGATATCGGATTGTACTTATGTATGTGTTGTGATGTGTATGGTTTCAGGATCTGACTTGGATCTTGGTAAGGCTAAGGAACCATGAATATTCCAGCCGAGTGAAGATGTGTGGAGTGTGGGTAGATCGAATTAGGAATGAACTTATGATAGCTTATTGTGCAAACTGAACCTATTAGTTGAATCACAAGTTTATATCTATACAATGACTATTTCTTTCTACTTAATCTTAGATGTGTATAGTGTTTGTATGAATCAAATTGAATGAACCTCATCTGATTGAAAATGACTTAGAAAAATATTGGACATAAAGATGAAATAAAACAATCTGGTTTAGTCAAGTAAGGTGCGGGTCCTAGTTGGGCTTATGAGCCAGGATCAGGTCTTACATGTTAAGTTCATTGAAAACGATGGCTACTCATATGACTGCACTGACCCAAGCGGTTACACCATTGGTAAACTCGTCTGTGGCTCAGGCAACTCAAATCCCCATGGCCATACCTATAGACCATGGACCAGTTAGAGAAGTGGCTGAGGTAGTCAAAATTGATCCACCAGCAAGAGCTGTGAAAAAAGTGGATTATCTTAGTGTACTGGAACACATATCCCGCATGGGAACCAAGCATTTTAAGGGTAGTACTGACCCGATTGAGGCGGATGAGTGGAGGAGTTGTTTGATCCAAAACTTCGAATCCACTCGTTGTCCGGATGACTATAGGAAGGACATTGCGGTCAACTTCCTGGAAAGGGATGCGCATAGCTGGTGGTTGGCTCTAGGCAAATGCACAGGAGGGTGTATTGTGCGTATTGAGGATTTTGAGTATGAGTTCAACCGCAAGTATTTCCCAGCCAAAGCATGGGATCGGCTTGAGGCCAAATTTTTGAACCTAACCGAAGGTCGTAGAACTGTCCGAGAGTATGAAGAAGAGTTCAACCGACTCAGACGGTATGTAGGGAATGAACTGGAGGAGGAAGTATACAAGTGCGTAGGTTCTTCCGAGGCTTACGGGTTGAACTCCGCACCCACTGCTTTGTCTGTACCTTCAGTACAGTCTCGGAGTTAGTTGAAATAGTGGGTTTTCTGGAAGCTACTCTGGCAGAAGAGAACCGTGTTAGGTCTCACTCCCATCTATCTTTGGTTGGCAAGAAAAACGACCGGAAGAGGAAACGGGAACGGGGGTGAATGCTGGAGGGCAATGGGTGCTTGCACTAGATGTGGCAGCAAGGACCATGTGACCCAAAACTGTCCAAAAATGGACCGAGGGCAAGGAAAAGGGACGAGTTATGATGCTAAGTCCTGCTACCATTGCGGAAAGGCTGGGCATTTCAAGAGATAATGCCCTAAGTTCCAAGTGGAGCAGAAGAGGAACAGCGTGGATGTGTACATGTCGGCCCAAGGCAAAAGGAAGACTGTGACACCACGGGTGTATGAGCTTTTGATGGAGTCTGGCGAGACTAGCACCTTCCAAGCGATCACTGGTACGTCACTAAGCCCTGACCTATTCTATTTTTTCATTGCATTGCATGGAACATAGAATGGGTAGATACTTAGCCTACGGAATGATTGTAGGGACCTTAAGTATTGGTGGTGTGGATACACACACAATTTTTGATTCAGGGGCAATACATAGCTTTATAAGCCCGGATATGATCGAGAAGAGGATGTTCCAGAAGGAACTTGATGGGTGTTTTGGCATAGCGAATGCAGCCGGGGGGCATATCATGCATTCACTAGGGCTGGTTAAAAACATTCTGGTTGTGATCCAAGGCAAGAGTATGCATGTGGATTTGGTAATTGTCCACCTTAAGAATCATGAAGTGATCTTAGAAATGGACTGGTTTGGAAAATATCGGGCCACTCTGGACTGCCACCGAGGGCGAGTTCGGTTTGAGAGTTGGTCTGGACCGATTGAGTTTCAAGGAATAAGGCCAACTTCGGGTAGTTTAGTGGTCTCGGCGATCCAAGCAGAACAGATGCTCGAGAAGGTTTGTGAGGCCTACTTGGCTACAATCACCACGACCGAAGTTGGGAAAGGTGTAGACCTTGGGGAGATTCCGGTGTTTAATGAGTTCGAGGATGTGTTCCAAACTTTGTAAGGATTACCACCTGATAGATCGGATCCATTCACAATCGAACTTGAACCACGGAGTGCTCTTTTGTGTATGGCACCATACCGAATGGCTCCAGCTGAAATGTCCGAGCTAAAGAAGCAGCTTGAGGAGAAAAGGATTTATACGTCCGAGTAGCTCGCCATGAGCCGCACTGTTTCTGTTTGTTAAGAAAATGATGGAAGTTTTTGTCTATGCATCGACTATCGGGGATTAAATCGGGTTACTGTGAAGAACAAGTACCCATTGCCCCAGATAGATGAGTTTCTGGACCAACTAAGAGGGGCGACTTGGTTTTCCAAAATCGACTTGGCCTCGGGTTATCATCAAATCCCAATTGAGCCAAGTGATGTGCGAAAAACTGCATTCAAGACCAGTTATGGACATTATGAGTTCATGGTCATGGCATTCGGACTGACCAACCCCCCAGCTGCCTTCATGAAAATGATGAATAGCATATTTCGAGATTTCTTGGACGAGTTTGTAATCATTATAATATATGATATAGTTGTTTACTCCAAGGATCGGGATTTGCATCAGGGGCATCTTCGGGCCATGCTGGAACGGTTAAGGGAACAAAAACTCTTTTCAAAACTGATCAAGTGCAGCTTTTGGCAAAGGAGTATTGGTGATAGACCCTAGGAAAGGCACTCGACCGGTAAGGGGGATATGGACTCCAAAAGGAGAACTAGATGGGATGAATGGTGACACAAAGGGTTTCGGAAGGCCCAATGATACTACCAGACTTCAATCGTTGCCGGATGTGACGCACCGGTCCAACAAAAGAAGGATCAAAACTTGGAGATAACCTCACCAAGAAACTAAGAAATGTTCTAACAAAGAACAAAGAGATAAACTCATAAAAAGGGGAAAACAATCTGATTTATTTCGTGGCTTGTGATTACATATTTATACTACTTGTGGTCAAAGAAAGACTAAGAGTTTTTGTGGAAAACTAGAAACTTAGAAAACACAAACAAAGACTAAGACTTTTGACTAGAAATAAGTATGTTGTTGAATGCCTCTTGATATAGCCACGACCAGGACTTTGAAAGGTGAAGAATATGCTCCTGATATGGGCCAAGACATGTCCACTTGAGGCCTGGTCGAAATCCATCTTTTGCCTTAGCCAAAATTTGATCGGTTTCTCCATTTGGCCCAAACAAGTCTATTTTTGAATCTTTTGAAAACCATCAAGCCCAAGGATTTCTTGGACATTTAGAACATGAATAATCACCTTTGGAATTATTGAATTGGTCGTTGGTTCATCAGAAATAAGGTTAGCCAATTCCAGCTTCTTGGGTGGTCGAACCAGCTCGGAAGATCGAACTAGCTCGCTCAGCTCGTCCAAGTGAGTGTCAATCCAGCTCAGCTCGCCTAGAATAATGTCAGTCCAACTCACTTGAGTATTAAGCTCATCCAATATAGTTTCCATTAGCTCATCCAGCTCCAAGGCAGTGTCGGTCCAGCTCACCTGAATGCGCACATGTCTGAATTCGCGAGAACTGAAAATCACCTGTTTTGTAAATAGCATAACTCCCACATATGAACTCCGTTTGATCTGATTCTTCTTCAAGGAGCTCCATAATTGAGTTGAGAACATTCTACAAGTGATTTCATGCGTATAAGCCTCGTGATTTGGAAGATATGAGTCAAACAATGAACATATATCATTACTGATTTCCATGATATCTTTAAGGTTAATTGATCGTTGCTTCCACTTAGTAATTCCTTCCTTTTCCAAGTTAGCTCCTGGCTCAATCATGGTATGATCAGTATGATATGATGGTAAAACCTCAGTTGAGTCGAGCTGGTCGACAAGATCGCCATCTTGAGCCATGTCCATGATCCAAGCAGGTCGGTGCTCGAACCGGGGTGCATCAATTGGGTTCCTAGGACATATTGTGTCTATTGAGGGAGTCTCGGTTGACCTGGAGAAGATCAAATCCATCAAGGATTGGCCAAGGCCAAATAATGTCACTGAAGTGAGGAGCTTCCTTGTATTGGTCGGGTACTACCGGAAGTTTGTAAAAGGGTTTGCGAGTTGAGCCCAACCCATGACTTGACTGGCCGGAAAGGATGTAAAATTCACATGGTCGGAAGAGTGTGAGAAGTGTTTCTTAGCATTGAAGGATATGCTAACGAGTGCACAAGTTCTAGCCTTGCCTGAAACGTATGAACCATATGTTGTTTATACATACGCATCTATATCCGAGCTTGGTTGTGTTCTGATGCAGAAAGGCAAGGTGATCGCCTATTCATCAAGACAATTGAGGAAGCATGAAGTGAACTATCCGACCGACCCACAACCTTGAAATGGGTGCGGTTGTGTTTGCTTTGAAGATATGGAGATCATATCTATATGGGGCCAAGGTGCAGATCTTCACGGATCATAATAGCCTCACATACATCTTCACTCAGCCTGAGTTGAACCTAAGGCAAAGGCGGTGGATAGAATTTGTAGCTGATTATGATCTGGATATCGCTTACCATCCGGGAAAGGCAAACTTGTTCGAGGATTCACTAAGTAGGAGAAGGGTTGATTTTTCATCGGAAAAAGAATCTGAAGAGCTTGAAGGAATGATCCGGACCTTGCACCTCAATGCATTGTCTAACGATCAGGAACCACTGGGTCGGAGTGCAGTGGATCTACTCACCAGGATCCGGAATTATCAGGTCAAGGATGAGAACATAAACAAAGTTGCTCAAAATGATAAGACTGAGTACCAAACATCCAACAATGGGGCAATCCTTGTCAATGGTCGGGTCAGTGTGCTGGATGATAGGGAATTAAAGGACAAGATATTGAAACAAGCCCACTCGTCAAAATTTTCCATTCATCCCGGTAAGACAAAGACGTACCGCGACATAAAGAGGTATCATCATTGGATCGGAATGAAACGAGATGTGGACAAGTGGGTGAAGAAGTGCCCAACTTGTCAAAGCCGAAAACCAATTTCAAAGTGGGTTGTTGAAGAACCTGCCCATTCCAGAATATAAGTGGGATCATATCACAATGGACTTTGTGACTGGTCTCCCAGCAACAAAGAATAAGAAGGATGCGGTCTGGGTGGTGGTGAACCGATTGACCAAGTCTGCTCACTTCATCGCCATGAGGAAAACGGATGGAGTGGGAGAGATAGTGCAAAAGTACATAGACAAAATAGTCCGGCTACATGGAGTACCGGCCAGAATTGTCTCGGATAGGGACTCTCGATTCACTTCCCATTTTTGGAAAGCCTTCCAGAAAGCTTTGGGAACACGAGTGAACATGAGTACGGCTTATCACCCCCAAATGGATTGCCAATCTGAAAGGACAATCCGTACATTAGAAGATATGTTACGGGCTTGTACCTTAGACTGGGGCGATTCTTGGGAATGGCATCTGCCTTTGGTTGAGTTTGCCTACTACAATATCTTCCATAGAAGCATCGGCATGTCACCATATGAAGCATTGTATGGACGGCCATGTTGAACGCCATTATGCTGGAATCAAGTGGGGGAACGCAGCATAATTGGACCGGACATAGTGGAAGAAACAACTGAGAAGATCAAATTCTTGAAGGATAAGATGAAGGAAGCCCAAGATAGACAAAAAAGCTATGCGGACAAGCATAGGAAGAACCTTGAGTTTGCAGTAGGTGATCTGGTCTATCTAAAGATGGTGACTTTCAAGGGTCGAGCAAGAGTTTCAAGAAGAGGAAAGCTTGATCCAAGGTACTTGGGTTCGTTTAGGATTATTGAAAGAGTTGGAACAGTTGCGTAAAATTTGAACTTACCAACCGAAATGGAAGCATTTCACAATATTTTCCATGTATCTCAACTCCGAAAATGCTTAACGGATCAATATTTTATAGTTCCTGAACTGCCTTCGGAGTTAGGTAAAAGCCTAACTTTGGAGTCAAGGCCTATTTGAATTGTTGATAGGATGGAAAAAGCAACAAGGAAGAAGGTAACCCAAATGGTTAAAGTCGTTTGGGATGGCAATGGCAAGGAAAATCAACTTGGGAACCAAAGCTAAAATGAAGGCCGAATACCCAAAATGGTTCAAACAGTTTGAGGGTGAAGGATCACTTGGTTTGGATTCGGGGACGAATCCCTATCAAGTGGGGGAGACTTGTAGCATCCCCGATCCTAGATAGGATCGTTGAGACGGACCATGGGACGAGGGAACGAACAAGCCGGTCGTAAGACACAAAGGCAAGCATTCCATGGTCTGATTAAAGGGTTAAGTCCAAGTTATTATTGGGACTTAGCCAAGAAAACAAGGAAAAATAGGGAAAAGGAGCTGGAACGAGCTAAGGTAAGAGTGTAGACGAGCTGGAATAAGCTTGGGCGAGTTCGGGCGAGCTTGGGCGAGTTCGGGTGAGCTTGGGTGAGCTGAACGGAGCTGGCCGTAGCTTAGGGAAAGCTGGACCGAGCTCAGATTGAGTTCAGTAAGCTAAGTCAGCTCGATCAGCTAGTAAACCCAGCTCAGTCAGCTGAACCAACTGTCGGGAAGCTCAACTCAGCTCGGTGGAGTGTTCGATGGTTGAGCCAGCTGGATGGGTCGGGACGGTTATCAGACCGAAGGTCGGATCAGGTGCGGATCTGAACCGGGACAGCTGAGCTAAGGCACGTGGGGGCAAGCGTGTTCGGCGGTTTTGGGACGAAATGGCGCATATGTATAATCGCCCAGACGGTTTCCAAAAAGGCACCTTTTCGCCCAAGGCAGTTTCTGGACGGTTTTTGGCCGTGTCTTCTTTATATTTCGGGCCTTGGGATCAGTTTTTGACAGAGATTTCCTAAGGAGACTCACGAAATGATCAGAACCAAAAAGGCAACCAGAAGAGAAGAACTTAGGCGATTTGGGAAGAAGACTTAATCGGATTCAAGCCAAGAAGGCAATCTGACTGCATCGTCTTGAAGAACGATCCAAAATGAGTCTAAAGGATAAAGAATCGCATACTGGGACCGGGACTCCAGAACACACTTCCAAGATGAGTGGATGGCCCGGATAAACTATCGCCCATATCCCTCGGGTGATTCCGACTGGATTATGGCGACTGGGTTAAACGATTACATCCATCTCTTCTAAACTAGATCCTTTCTTATTTCTTCTGTATGAACGATCAAGTAACTTGGCCCCTAGGGCCGAGTGAAAGACCAAGGCTTTAATCCGGTCCGATTATGTGATCTGATGCTTACGTGTTGGATTCGATAGATCATAAATCCTAGGCAAATGACTTGATCGGGTTAAGGCCGATTCGGATGGTTTAGTGATAAGACGGACAATTATGGATTCGCAACTTGAACGATCCGGTTAATAAACCTGATAAGTCGAAAATTATTAAGCGGATTTTCAGGATGAACTTAGAAAGAAAGCGATTATTGTTGCATGCATTCGAAACTCACTGTTAAGTTATTAGATAGATGCTTATGCTTTTGGTTAGTTCCAGGACATGATGGTGATCGTGGGAAGGATTTGGCTTAGCCATGATGACTCGAGGCTATGGGTGGATGGGTGGTTGGATAGACTGATTTAGGATCGAACATTGTAATAGCCTATTGTGCAAACTTAACAATTGTATTGAATCCTTTGTATTATAAATAAAGCGATCAGTTTATCTTAGCTTTGACTCTAATAACTCGCATGCATATTCTAAATTTTGAATCACAAAATAATTGAACTTTACTTAAGAATATCAGGCTTTAAAATGAACTGATCGGCCTGGACTATCCACAGAAGAACCTTAGGAACTTCACCGGATCAAGTGTCCGGTTTAGGGCGCTTTAGCTGCCATGTCACTCCTTATTAACATTGGGTTCTATTTGTAAAGCTCATCTACCTTCAAACTTTGTTCTGATGTGAGTACACTTTAATCAAAGGGTTACTCCACATATGATTCATCTTCAATGTGATCTTCAAACGTGTCTTCCTCTTCTTTTGGCCAATCAAAGTAACTTGCAGCCATTAGTGCAAAGAATAAAAGCTAGAATAAAAAGTTAGTAACTATACAAAGTAAAACAAAATATAAGAAAATAAAGTTTAATCTCAAGAAAGTTTTAAATCCTAATGATAAATCTACTTAGTTC
This sequence comes from Moricandia moricandioides, assembly GCA_905132885.1. Lineage (NCBI taxonomy): Eukaryota > Viridiplantae > Streptophyta > Magnoliopsida > Brassicales > Brassicaceae > Moricandia > Moricandia moricandioides. The sequence continues at coordinate 18,019 of CAJHQQ010004079.1, forward strand.
CCTGACAAATGGCACCAAATTGATTAATGCGTTTTATCGATGCAACAAGTTAGGATTGAATCCACAGAGACTAGGGATCTATATCACTAAGAATACACAAACTTTCTAATCTAAGAAAATAACAAGGTGATTTGTAACAAGCTAAGTAAGATCCTATAAATATAAACAAGGTGATCTCAAACCAATCAAGAAATAAGTGCAAGAACTAAACTTTCAATCAATAGAGAAAATAAGACTCATGGGCATAGGCATTTGACTTCAAGTGACTAAGATTTAATCAAGAGTGGCAGGCTTTCAATCAATATGTTTCCTTAAATCTAGACAACAATTCTAAACAAGTTCTCTTCCAAGATAACTATTCATTTGCTTTCAAAATCAATCAAACAATCATTAAGAGTAATTTTATTAACGATCTAACAATCTTAACATCAAATGTATTTGGTTATTCAAGGTAGAGAAAATTTGAGTTGATTCAAACATTTCATCGAACATCGTTCGGGCATGAAATGTCTAAAACTCTAGGTTAGAGTGATCAAGATTAAAGTAGCATTAAAAACACTCAACAAGCAAGAAAATAAATATATCTAACACTAAACACATCACCCTAATCCATGAATCCAAAAAAAGTCTACTCACTAATCTTATGATAAACTTTAAACTCATGTAAAGTTTAAGGTTAATCATGTTAATGAGCAAAATAAACACATTATAAGATGAAGTATTTTGTTAAAATTATCAAAGTGTTCAAACTTTTACAAGATTATACAAGGTCTTGAAAGAAAATAATATATCTTTAGTTTTTTTTTTTAATTAAACATATATACAGACTTGTTCCAATCGCCGAACGCAAACGCTAATCGCTGCAGTCAAACATTGCGTTTGCGTTTCATAAATCGTGTTTTCATCAAGCAGTGTTTGGTCTTTTTCTTCACTCCGCGGCATATGCTCCTCTGCGACGGTGGTCCGCGGTGACTTAGTCTCCTTCCTGCCATGATTTCGCGACCGCCACTGATCTGCGGCCATCATCCGCGTTCGTCCTGGTGCTCTCTGGCCAGATTCCGCGACCACGTCCCATCCGCATCGTAAGCCCGCAGCTTCTCCTCTCGAACCTTGACTCGCTGCCGTGTTTCCGTGGCCACAACCAACCCGCGGTGTGAGTATGCTGCGTCTCTCCCCTCCTCCACAACCAAGCTCAGCCCGCCCGTGTCTTCCGTAAGCCGTGCTCCAGCTCCTCTCCGACGCATCTTTAGCTCCTCACAGCCGCCAATCTTCACTGCGACCAAGCTTCCTCGTGGTACAAACCTGTGACTGAGTCGAAGCCATAAAATCCTCCACCACGGGATCTCTCTTAGTTTCTCCACTCGTCGTGGCTGTGATCATCGTCGCCGTGGCCGTGCTCATTGTCGGAATCAGGCTCGCCGTCACGAATGATGTGGAGAAGAATGACAATGGAGAACTTTAGACTATTTGCAAATCGGGTCCTTATCTTTCTTGATTAGTTCTGGTATTAGCCCACACTCTCAAATGGTGAAGATATCCCCTAATTCAGCCCCAGAACTTTTGAATGTGCATATAGACCCAGCGAATATTCCTAGTTTTGCAATCTTGGTCCCTGCACTCTCGTGGTGTTTTGTTTCTGCCTCATAAGTTTCTGATTTAAAAATATACCCTTTCAAATTAACCCCAAACTTCCAAAAGTGCACTTTATACCCAATGCACACAAATGAACAAATATATGCAACGTAGAAACTTAAATGCAATCTATAATGATTAAATGAACTAAATAAGATGTTAAAAAGCATTAAGAACACTATATATTAATTCCCAAAAACTTAATTTTTACTTATCCACACATAAACTTTCAAAAACAAAATAAAGAAGATATTTAAAAATGAAAATTGAAACCTTAAAGTGCATCAATGATCTCTACTCCAAAAGAGTTAGCCATACTCATCAATCATGTAATGTCTCAAACCTTCATTGTATCTGCAAGTAACCAATGCAATTAAACTCTTTAACATTCATTAAGTGTTTAGTGAACTCTCTTCAATCAACTTGAATGACAAACCAATGGGCTAGGTATCAAAGAGGATATAATGAGTTTCAAAGTGGAGCTTATTCAATTTCTTTAAGGCTTTCACTCATGAAAAGGGATGCACAAGCTAATTGCAAAAGTAAGAAGAAGAAGAATTCATGCTTATCAAGTATTCACTTCCATGTTCTACCATTCCATTGTTACATTTCTACAACCTCAAAACGTGAATATCAAAACCAGTCACTTTTCTCACCCCAAACTCACTCTTTTCACCATTTCACTATTTAGGAAGCATTTTCTTATTATGTTGCTCTCTTTTTTTCTTTTCATCCTCTTTATTCTTTTTTTTTCTAGAGCGTACATTTTTTTAACTAGAGTTTTTCTTTCTCATGCTTCCTTAGTTTTTTTTTCATTCACCCTTTTGGTTCTTTTCACTTTTTCATTGCTTTTACTCTCTTATTTTTTTTCCTCTCATCACATAACCTCACTCTAAAACTATATCATCAAACACCCAATCCTAACCAACAAAAGCAATTAGTATATGGAAGCAATTACTTGTCGTTCTTCTATCACTCAAAATTTTTTACTATAGTGCATCATCAACAAGAGGCCTCACTCATCAAATAATCAAAGGGCAAAAAATGAGTTAAGGTTCAAGGTGGGGTACCATTTAGTAATGCAAATGGCCACTCAAACTTGTAAAAAAGTCTAAAATGGATAAGTAAACTTGAATGTTGTATTGTTACCAAGAGTGAAAAATCTATGTTTCAAGAGAGAGTAACTAGATCTTCATTTAAGTTTAAGTTCATAGAGTTGAACTACAAGGAAAACATGCATATTCAAATGAGTTCAACTTTCAAGCAATGAGATCCAAGCATGGTTCTTCCTTAACTTCATGTTCATTTAAATGCAGTAAACAACTCCAAAGATGGGCATTCCATCAAACTCTTAAGTTGTTGCTCAACAATAAAAAGTTCATTAAGATTCTCAAAGCATATGCAATGCAATCTTAATTAGACTCAATCCTAAAATACAAATGAGAAAAGATTCTACATTCTTCTTTTTGAGATTTTCAAAACAAAAAAAAAATCAATTTTTAGGAGGTTTTTATGAAAATAAGTATGTACAATGCAATGCAATACAATCCAATGCATGAAACTCATGACAAGTAAACAAAACAGAAAACATGTGAGATAGTAGATTCTTCCCCAAACATACTTCACACAGTCCATGTATGAGAGTAAGCTCAAAGAAGAGATCTAAGGGAAAGAAATAAACATGATAACTAAATATGTACAAGGTTGGAGTGACACTTACTTTGAGTTATTGGCTAAATTGGGTTGTAGAGGACCCTTGGCCTCAGGCTTATTTCACCGATAAACATGGGCTGAAACAGAGAAGTGAAGATTGTTATGAACCAATTGATTATGGATGCAATAACCATTGGATTAGACATAATCGGATCCGACCATGGATTGGATCGGACCGACCCGAAAGGAATCTCACCCGACCGAAAGGAATATACCATCGGCCAAGTGGATAAGGATCGACCATACTTTCATTTCCTTGTGGGATCTTGTTTTCCTTTTCTATGTCTATCTAGGAATGTTATATTACCATTTATATATTGTAACTCCCTATATATAAAGGGCACCATCGATTGATATGAAGAATACAGACAAGTTCCCTCATTCTTTTCTTAACACGTTATCAGCACGATACGTCTCTAAAGCCCTAAGCTAAATTCCGATCTGCATACTCAAGTTCTAAGAACCCTAATTCGAGATCCAAGTTTCCTGCAATAAAACAAAGCTTCTGCAATCAGCAAACAATCAGATCTCTCTCTCTCTCTCTCTCTCTCTCTCTCTCTCTCTCTCTCTCTCTCTCTCTCTCTCTCTCTCTCTCCCTCTCTCTCTCTCTCTCTCTCTCTCTATAACCAGCCGATTCAAAACCTAGAAGGTAAGCCGCCTCATACGTACACGGGTAAGCACTCTCGGACATCCGATACTCCCTGGTAAGTTCGGGTAAGTTCATATCGGCAACAAAGGACCACCTAATCCATCCGATACACCAAAGATCAATCCCGACCAGGCAACTAGCTCAATCTGATACACAAACAGCCGCGACAAGCTTAGCATGACCAGCAACCACATCCGGTAAACCTAAGGAACCCGATTGGAGGTTAAGATCCGTGGTTCCATGCAACAGATCCATAGTTCCTGCAAGCATCGGATCTCTCTCTCTCTAAGATACAGCCTATAAACGCCCAGGTAAGTTCACACGAACCTATAGCACCATCCGTCAAACTAAATACATGCAGGTAAATCCTTGTCAAACCTAAAGGAGAATCCGTGCATCCGACACACCCGAGTAAACACACACGGAGATAGACGGTCACCCTATACTCCCTGGTAAGTCAACGCGACCCTAAATACACCACCCGATACAGCTTATACACGCAGGTAAGTCCTTATCGGACACAAAGGATCATCCGACCAGGAGATACAGCCGATACACACGGCATCCGATCCATCCGACCAAACTCAAAGGACCCGACTCAAGTTTTGCAATCAAGGATCCGACCCCTGCAACAAATCAACTTGTTCGTGATCAGATCTAAGGAGTTTCAATCATCCCAATCTCGGTGGTCCATAAAATCGTTGAAGGTTAAAAGGTAACCCTAAACCCTAACTTACATAAAATCAATTAGACAATTGCTAAGTTGCTGGATAGGATAGAGAACTTCATCCTGATCATCTAGGGTTCGAATCCATTGAATGATTGATTGTTTGGTTGATAGTTTAAATTCAAATCACATAGAAACCGGGTGCTAGGTTGCTAATCTATATATGATGAACCCTAATCTAAACTCACCAAACACTAAGGCCATAATCGGCCACTAAACCTAATAACAATTCAATTAGGTTTGCTAATTGAAAAATATGATTGCTTGTTTGATTAATGATTGCTTGAATGCAAAGAACATAGAAACCAATTGCTAGGTTCTAAACCTACACAAGTATGAACACTAAACCTAAACCTAATAATAACCTAAAGAGGTTTCCTAAACAGAACTTGATTAGGTTTACTAATCAGAACTTGATTAGGTTTACTAATCATAACTAAATTAGGTTTATAAACCGAAAATACATACTTGCTAACTGAGGTTATAAAACAAGCATCATAATGGCCATGTGGCATGCACACACATAGAAACCGATTTCTAAGTTGTCATGAAACTAATTACAAATCCATATGAATATAAGATGTCAAGATCAACAATCTGGATTTTGCTGCCCTAAATATCTAAGGAGAAAAATTATCTCCAAATGGGCACTAGATGCAAAGATCATATTGAAATCAAAAGACCCGGTTAATGCATAACTAAATATAATAATGCAACCGAGAAGGATAGATACAAGGCTATCCTAATTATATACCATCATCTTACGAAAATTCTAAAAGACCAATAGAGAATCCACTCGACCTTTGGAAAAAATTAAAATACGATCACCAGAGAAATGTGATCTTACCAAAGGCAACATATGATTGGAGAAATCTCAGAATCCAGGATTATAAGTCCATGGATGAACATAACTCGGCCCCATTTAAAATAATATCGAAATTAAAGTTGTGTGGTGAAAAAGTAACAAATAAAGAGATGTTAGAAATGACGTTCTCGACCTTCCATGCTAGTAATGTGTTGTTATAACAACAGTATCAAGAAAAGGGGTTTAAGAAATATGATATCATGTCTATTGCTCGCTAAGCAAAATAACGAGTTATTAATAAGAAATGAGATTCTACACGACTTATAAATTTAAAAAGTCGAGAACCCTGAAACCCATATGGTCTATAAAGATGATGAAGAAGATTTCAATCATAAGAAATATGATCTACTATGAAACATCAGAATGTTTAAAAAGAATCCGATTGGTTGAGACATCTTAGGATCATTTTATGATCTCTTGATTTGTAAATGACAACATAAGGATAGTCAATATTATAAGACCACGAAAATAACAAAAGGCATTCACCCAAATGAAAGACCCATTGAGTTATAAAGAAGTTATAAAAACTTGAGTATGAATGGTTTCCACATTGAACCAATGGGCAAAGGAAACAAAAGTTCTTTTTAGATTATAAATCGTCTAAAGCCTTATAAGAAAAGTGGTCAAAGACTATACCTATAAACTCTGATCTTGACTATGCCAAAGATCAGTATGATAAAGGCAAAAGCCATGGTATCATGAATACCCACGAAATTTTACACTTAATAGCATTGACTGGATTAGCCATCCAAGTCCAAACGTGTGCAAAGAAAGATATTACAAAAGGCACAAAGAGTTATCCCGTAAAATCTCACGTTGTATAAACATGTGCACAAGGGAAACTCATTAGGCTCTATTATCCATAAAAGCCACGTGATGATGATAGTATGTCCATGAGGGGAAGTGAGGACAAACCAAAATCCATGAACATACTACAATCACGTGTGATAAGGTCCTATAATGGACTTGGCCGAATTCACGCCACTACCTAATGCACTTGGCCGAATTATTTAAAATACAATGGCCACTATCTAGTTCTTGAGAACACATAAATTTACATGTCTAAGATTAATATGCATCAAGCCATATAAGTGAGCATAGATATTCTCATCTCAGATTAAGGGTCATAAACCAGACATATACCATCTTAAGAGAATCTGAATATACCACCACAGACATATGTGCCACTTAATATGGAACCTCAGAAGAGGATTGAGGATGAGAATATATGTTGGATGAAAACACATCTTTGTCCCACGTGATTTTAAATTGTCTTGAGCCAAACATGGGTGATCTAATAAGTGGCCAAGAACACATATTACATTGACCTCAGTAATCTGATCATCCAACATTAAAAGGGAGAAAATTATAAGCTGGTAAAGAGAATGATATTAACCATCATTGTCTTGGCAAGATCCTCGGACTAGTAAATATAAGACGTCCAAATGATATAAAAGCTAGCAGAACTAGATGCCAGACACATTGTCCCGAAAAATCATACCAGCTTGCAACAATGAATTTGTTGTCCTAGAAGAGACACAATCAAGTTGCTACAGATTCTATATAAAGATAGACCAATATGTTCCATAAGATAAAGGGACCTCGGAAGGATAAAATGAAATGGTTCATAGAAATGATAAATTCCCGAGATCATAAAAGGAAACCATTCCCAGACATAGAAAATGGTCGACCACAATATAAGATACCATACAATGGACTTTGGGACGCCAAAATCCATGGTACTTAAGATGATTTGGGACGCCAAACACCATTATATTAAAGGTCATAAGATTGCAATCAACTATGTTATGTCTGGAATACAATGGAACGGTAAAAAAGGGTATCGATACCAATGATATATAAGAAAGCGCAAACAAGGTAGCACTTGAATATAAAATATAAAGCGAGGATCATAAACCCACGTGTGAGTACTCATACATATAAAGTTAAAAGAAAACGTGTGGTTTAAAGAAAGATTTAAAGAATCTATATAAAAGAGATGGACGTATTGGCCATAGAACGTCATCCGATAAACAAGTGAATGGGTCTTGTGAGATAAAAGAAATCGTGAGATATAGGATGTGACCATATGATCTAAGGTATTCATATTCCTACTTAAAAGCATTTAAATAATGGCTTTATTACACAAGGTTACTCACAGAGACCAAGGAACAGAATATAAATTGATAAGATATGTGGTGGATGCTACTACAATTTGAAAATGATAATGTGTGGAAAGGAATGATGATGTAGTAAGAAATATATTAATCACTGGATAAAGATACTAAAGGTACCATAAAGATGAGAAAAGAAATTCTCAAAGAACGGTTTTGTTCCTTAGCCGTCTATGAACTGATGAAATGCAGCTGCATACGATATAATATAATATGATCGACCAAATGATAATCAGTGGAAGAGTTCTATAAGAACCATCAAAATCAGTTCATATATTTATTATAAGAATGAAATTCCTTGTGTTTATAATAAACCAACTTAAAGAAAGTTGATTGGTTTCAAAACGATACAAGTTATCGATTGTTTATGATCATAATATTTGGATCATAAAGTTATGTATGGTTTATGGTTGATCCGTGACTAAGAAAATATTGAATGATATGTAATATGGTCGAGGAAAATGTGAATCCCACCATGCTGATCATAATGGCCATAATGGCCATGGTCGAGAGTAATGTTATATGTATAGCCGACCATATGGCCGATCATACGGCTGTGGCAATATAGCCGACCAAATGGCCGATCATAAGGTTCCTATAAGCCAAGTTGATTACGGCCAGGGAAACCTTATGGACGACCATATGACCAAAATAAATAAGGTCAAGGAATCCTAACATGGCTGATCATACGGCCATGAGTATGAATTCGGGTAAAAGCCCATACGACCAAAAAGGGTTATGGTCGAGGCACGGCCGATAAAATGGTTAGACCATAATAGTCGATATAATTATGAACGACCATACAACTATATAAGACCATAAATGTCAAGAAAGAAATGATTATACACTGAACCACAAGACCCGACCACGAATGCTAAGGTCGTTGGCCATAGGTGCCATATAGTTAAACATTGTTTCATAATGGACGACCATATCTATACCAAATGGGTATACTGATCCATCAGCATGCATGTAAGTATTCATAATTTAAAAGTATAGCTGATGATGAAGAAAGGTAAAGAAAGGTTCTAATGAACTAATGGTAACCATAACTTATACTTCGTTATTTATTTACAAGGAACGAAAGGTTTAAAGTTTGTTTATACTAACCAAACTAACCAACCCAAAGAGGGGTAATTTGTTTTGCTAATACAGGTTATCAGGTTTTCTATTTGATCCATATAATGCAAAGGTTGCAAACAAGTTATATATTCACTAATGGAGGAACATCTATTTCATGGAGATCAATGAGACAAATTATGGTAGCAACATCATCAACCATCCGGAAATATTGGCATCCATGATGCAAGTAGACAATACGGTCGATGAATCAAGGCGTTACGGTCGATGGCAATTTAACCAGGGATCGACCATTACCCATAAAGACTATGCAACTTACAGAGATAGTACAATGTCATGAAGATGGTTAATCAAACGCAAAGAGATCAACATGACCGGACCATATTGTAGAGAAGACAATAACAAAGAAGTTCAAAGAAGTCCAAGTACGGTCAAGTGATAAGCTCAGCCGATTTATCTCAACCAACCTCTACGGTGTTGCGGCCAACAAACCAGCAGCTCGTCCAGAACCTCACCCAACTGTCCCTACCAACCCGTGTAGAGGTTCCAGCGACATAGGTTCAGTCCAAGGAGAGTATCTCAACAACCAGAATTCATTTTGGAGTGAAACCAATTTTAAAAGAAGGATTACTCGTCAAGTAAGAACTGAGGCTTTGAATTTCAAGAAAACACTCACGGACCAAGAAGTTATGGATTTTACAATTTGGAGGTTTCTCAGCCCGTTCCTTTGCGAGTACCCGATTTTGGACCCGACTTTGGAAGAAGGTTTAAGCCCCATAAAGATCCGTCCCGAGCCAAAGCCAAATTTAGAAGTCAAGAGGAGTTTTTTAGATTTCCAGGAAGCCCAATATCACGAGATTTGGTCAAGTAAATTAGGAGTTATGCTCATTTATCCAGAACCGGCCAAACCGAGCAGTTTATGGAAAGATTGGACAATCTTTCGGTTTGATCATTTGCCAGCCAACCAATTCCGACCAGAAGACAATCTAATCTTGCCAAACCATCCAGGAGACATTATCAATGATCCAGAAGAGTTCTACATCATCTTACCATGCACCAGAGACTATAGGATCAGGAGGATCCCCATTAAGTGCAACTTGCCATATTTGGAGCTCATTGCATTCAAATCCCAACAGCTCTTTTCCTTAGAGTTTGGGCACGAATTACAAACCTTCCAAGCCATCCAGAAGGTCCCAAGAAAGCTCTCTTATCCCCTTAAACCGTCAAGGTTCAAGGCAAATCAGATTCTTTGCTTGGAGCCAAATTTCCTACAATCACTCCAACGGCTAGTTTCCGATTTTCTTTCTTTCTTTTTGATTTGTTTCCTTTCTTTTATTTTTAGAACGTTTGTAATCTTGTCTCTGAGCATTATATAAGCTCCTAGACGTCCATTGTAACCAGCACCCTCAATCATCTAGTTAATAAAAGTTTATTCAGTTTTTATCAAAGTGTTCTTTGCATAAAATCGATTGTCTTTAGGATTCTAGTGTGTGAAGTGCTTTAGTCCTACTGATTCGTGGTCTTACAGGTTGTTTGTGGATTCATCAGCCTTGAGGAACACATATTGAGATAGTCAATCCCATCGTGCCATCATCCCACCAGATTGAGAGATTCAATCAAACCATCATCAGCAAATCCCCTTCAAGTCCATCCTTTGATCAAGCTGAGAGTGATACACATCCAGCAGCTTGATTCCACCATATCTATCCCTTTTATTTATCTATTTTCATTGTTTATTTCATAGCATAAACCGCATCTCATTTGTTTTCCATTTGTTTCAGGTTTGCAAGATAGATTCCAGCAATATCGATAAATCGATCATCTCTTGGTCGATCCGATTTGCCCATCCATCCACCATCAGGACGACCCCCATTCTGGGCTGTAACATTTTTGGTATCAGAGCTAAATTTCCTGAATCAGGTCCCTTCTATCCTTGCATCATATTTAGTTTTGCATTTGTTTTCATCATTAAATCGAAAAAGCCATAAAAACTGTTTTTTTGCATTTTTGTGTTCTTGCTCATTTTGAACTGAAAAACAGAAAAAGAGTGAGGTAGGGGACGACTTCGTGTTTAGTTTGATTCATATTATTCATAAAAAGAAAAGAAAAACGTGTTTGCATTTATTTTTCTAGTTGTTTCCATTTTAGAAAAGCATACAAAATCTGCATTACCATATTTGTTCTTGCTTTAAATCTTGCATTCAAAAAAAAAGATATAGACATTTGAATCATTTAAATTTCGTGCATATCATATCCTGCATTTAAAAACAAAATTTAAATTTATTTAGCTTAGTTTATATCATTTTGGTCCAAGCATACTTCATTGTTTTTCATTTTTGGTTTATTGCATCCCTTAAACTAAAAACTCAAAAAAAAAATATATCTTTGTTAGTTTGCATTTCATATTTAATTTTAATTGTGTTTATTATCATTCCATATTGTCTTCATTTCGTGCTTGCATCAGAAAACCAAAAAAAAAAAAAAATTGCTTAGTTGTTTCATTTCGGTTCATACTTGCATACATTCTCGGTTTAGATTAAGTTTCATTAGTGCAATTGTTTTTATTTTGATTCGACCAGAACTTCCCATACCTTCACTTGCTCTTTGATATTGCTTTCAGGAAGCCATGGTAGAGGAAGCACACGGCCAAACTCTAAGGGCCACAATGAACCAGCAGTTGGCAGCTCTACAAGAGCTCAAGGACAAGATTTCTCAGCTGGAGAAAAGGAACAAAGCACAAGGCCAACGACCTCAGCAAGGAGAAAGAAGTTTTGTGAATGCACCAGAGGCTGCATATGTTGAGCCAAAGCCACCAGATCCTTCAAGGATCAACCCAATCCCAACTTCTCAAACTCTTAACCATGATGATGTTAATTATCGGTTTGATCATAACTCTTTTGCTGATAAAATTGAACTCTTTGCATTTTCAGGAAAAAGAGGCTATCTAAGATGGGAGAGGAACACTGATGAATGGTTCTACTACAACAACATCCAGAGAAAGGAGAGGTTGTCTTATGCCATTGATCAACTTAGAGATGATGCCTTTAAGTGGTGGATACAAGAAGAAGATGATAGATGGTTTTACAAGGAGCCGACTATCAAAACGTGGAGAGACCTTAAATAAGTCATGAGGCATGAGTTTGCACCAGATTACACAAGTTCTGAGATCCAGGAACTATATCCAAGGAGGTATCCAACTCATGTTCCCAAAGCTGCAAGAAGAGAGGTGTCAAAAGAAGGACAAAGAAGCTTGCCTTCACAAGGCAGCATGCGGCCAAACCAAGTCCACACCACTGGCCATTTCTTAGACCAGAAGAGAGACATCCCAGAGGTCATGGAGATGAGTAAAAGTGTCGGCCAAGGCACTTTGGGAAGGACCAAAACAGAACCAGAACCAGCTACTATGCAAGTAAAGGCTAAGGTAAGTCCTACACTTGACAATATGGTTCATGACTCATCTACTACTTGTATGATGCACTTGTCTTTGTCCAAGAGTGTTATTCCAGGTCTTAAGGAGCCTATACCCCACGGAGATGACACCCCAGGTCCTTGCCTTCCAATGGACCAGAAGGAAGATCAATGCACAAAGCAATACATGTTGCCTAAGGAGGCCAATTTAGGGACATCCATGTTGTCCCATCCGACCAGCACAGTCCAAGGTAAGTCTTCTTACTCTAATCTTGAGGAGCAGGCTAGTTATAAATTTCATATAAAGGAGCACCTTGCTTGTCCAGATCAGAAAGTATTGAAGGAAACTTCACAAAAAGATAAAACCGATTTATCTAAAATGAGTGATAGTTTATTTCAAACTGATTTATTGGTTCCCAATTCTAGTGTCATGCATTTGTCTTTGTCAAAAGGTCTTGTAACAGGCACTGAGGCACAGAAAATCAAGGGAGAGAAACCACCAAACGTAACCCTTGTGATGGACCAGAAGAAGTCTCAAGACATGATGCCACTCAAGTTGCTTAAAGAAGCAAAACCAGTAACCAAAGTATCAAACCAAGGTAAGTGTTTAACATCACCTTTAGATACTGGTTTAAACGTGTATATCCTTGGTACAGGGATACCAGATGAGAGCCATATGCTTACTGAAGTTCAAAAGGCCAAACCAGAACATGAGCTCAATCAAAATCCACACCACAAGTGGAAACCGAAAACTGAACATAGGATTGTTCAAGTGCTAAAGCCTGAGGTACATTTCATTATAGATCAGAATTTTCTTATTAACTCCATGACAGGATTGATATACTTGTCTTGTCCAAGAGGAAGTGAAATTGGTACAGGAAACCAAGGTGAACACAAGGCAAACCAAGAACTAGATGTTCTTACTGCCACAAAGGTTAATTGTTCTATGATATTGTCAGTTTATAAATTCCTTTGCTTTGATATAATACACTTGTCTTTGCCAAGATGTTTTGATCCAGGAATAATTCAAGAAGAACACACAAACCGAACTGATGAATCACAAGAAGGTGATCATACATACCAGGGTAAGAAGTTGCAAAAGAGGCAGCCATCCAACCATACTTGTCCAAAGAAGAATTTCATTCTTCATCATGCTGATGCAACTAAGGTAAATTCGACCATGAAACATTGTGTTCTTAAAAATCCAGTATCAGATATGATTCACTTGGTCTTTTTCCAGAATGTTGTAAAATTTTCAGGTTGCAAAGAAGATTGCTTCAAAAAGATCCCACCGGATCAACTTTTGTTGCTAGGAGAATCAACTCCAATGATGGTCAAAAACGAGGATACCAAGAGTGTGAAGTACCATTAACCCCAGAAGATATGCCATGACCATGTTCATGATATAGGCGTGATCATTTCCCATCTTTTCAAAGAAGAGCCACCAGATGCACAATCCATCCCCAAACCAAAACAATACCGAGGTAAGACTTTGGAATCTCAAAAGAGAATGAAACCTGACTTGCTCTATCTTGGTGCAGGTTATCCAGTTTTGAGGTCAAAACCTTCACAAGGGGGAGGGAATTTTGCGGCCAACAAACCAGCAGCTCGTCCAGAACCTCACCCAACTGTCCCTACCAACCCGTGTAGAGGTTCCAGCGACATAGGTTCAGTCCAAGGAGAGTATCTCAACAACCAAAAGTCATTTTGGAGTGACACCAATTTTAAAAGAAGGATTACTCATCAAGGAAGAACTGAGGCTTTGAATTTCAAGAAAATACTCACGGACCAAGAAGTTATGGATTTTACAAAATGGAAGTTTCCCAGCCAATTCATTTGCGAGTACCCGATTTTGGACCCCACTTTGGAAGAAGTTTTAAGCCCCATAACGATCCGGACCGAGCCAAAGACAAATTTAGAAGTCAATAGGAGTTTCTTAGCTTTCCAGGAAGCCCAATATCACGTGATTTGGTCACGTAAATTAGGAGTTATGCTCATTTATCCAGAACCGGCCAAACCGAGCAGTTTATGGAAAGATTGGACAATCTTTCGGTTTGATCATTTGCCAGCCAACCAATTCCGACCAGAAGACAATCTAATCTTGCAAAACCATCCAGGAGACATTATCAATGATCCAGAAGAGTTCTACATCATCTTACCATGCACCAGAGACTATAGGATCAGGAGGATCCCCATTAAGTGCAACTTGCCATATTTGGAGCTCATTGCATTCAAATCCCAACAGCTCTTTTCCTTAGAGTTTGGGCACGAATTACAAACCTTCCAAACCATCCATAAGGTCCCAAGAAAGCTCTCTTGTCCCCTTAAACCGTCAAGGTTTAAGGCAAATCAGAATCTTTGCTTGGAGCCAAATTTACTACAATCACTCCAACGGCTAGTTTCTGATTTTCTTTCTTTCTTTTTGATTATTTTCCTTTCTTTTATTTTTAGAACGTTTGTAATCTTGTCTCTGAGCATTATATAACCTCCTAGACGTCCATTGTAACCAGCACCCTCAATCATCTAGTTAATAAAAGTTTATTCAGTTTTTATCAAAGTGTTCTTTGCATAAAATCGATTGTCTTTAGGATTCTAGTGTGTGAAGTGCTTTAGTCCTACTGATTTGTGGTCTTACAGGTTGTTTGTGGATTCATCAGCCTTGAGGAACACATATTGAGAGAGTCAATCCCATCGTGCCATCATCCCACCAGATTGAGAGATTCAATCAAACCATCATCCGCAAATCCCCTTCAAGTCCATCCTTTGATCAAGCTGAGAGTGATACACATCCAGCAGCTTGATTCCACCATATCTATCGCTTTTCTTTATCTATTTTCATTTTTATTTCATAGCATAAACCGCATCTCATTTGTTTTCCATTTGTTTCAGGTTTGCAAGATAG
Organism: Moricandia moricandioides; assembly: GCA_905132885.1. NCBI lineage: Eukaryota > Viridiplantae > Streptophyta > Magnoliopsida > Brassicales > Brassicaceae > Moricandia > Moricandia moricandioides. The sequence goes on from CAJHQQ010004079.1 coordinate 33,169, forward strand.
ATTCCAGCAATATCGATAAATCGATCATCTCTTGGTCGATCCGATTTGTCCA
>CAJHQQ010004080.1:0-33216 GCA_905132885.1 Moricandia moricandioides
AAGCATACTTTAAGTGGAAGTTTTATTTAATGATGGAAGAATCGTTTTGTGTGATAAATCCACCACTTTTCGAGAGTGACTCCGTTTACCACCCCTGTTGGAGATGTTGGCAAATTTATTCTTGATAACTGAATTTAAAAACCCAGATAGATCAACGATGTAAGAAGCCTGCATTTGGACCTCATTAGGATCAATGCTGTAGAATTTCCCCCTGGAGTTTGAATCAATAATCATTAGGAGTTATGATGAGAGAAGGTTAGTCCCAGCTTTTACCTGAAGTGATCTACCAGTTTACCTGTATCTGGAGATTAGGCCCCATTCATACTTCGATTAAGTTCATATATCAGAGATCATATTAAAACTCAGAAATGTTCATATGAATGTGAGGAACGTTTTTATTTTTGAACTCAGGGTAAAATGCAATGTCTGAATACATCCTGAAAACGTGTTAATATAATTGATCATCAGGACGTTATGATGAAGAAGTTACTCCCACTTTTAACGAGCAGTGACTCTCTCAGTTTACCCTGTTCTTGGAGACTTTGCAATTTACTTCTTGATTCTAATCAAAACAGAATGTATCAAGACTGTAAGAAGCTATTATTTGTCTCTATAAAATCGCGTGGATACATCACACTCGCAAGCTTGAATCTATTCACTCTGCGAGGTTATGAAATGAAGAGGATTATTGGGAATGCGACCAGCTTTTACACCGCAAGTGAATTCAAGTTTTTGCCCTGTTTGGGAGAGTTGACAATTTCTTCTTGATAACTGAATAAAACTTAAATGATCTTAAGGGAGATGTATAGAATCTTGAGGGTCTGGAAAGTCATAAATCTATGTGTGGGTAGACACAATTCACTCTCTTGCTTTCGCATTGAAGATTTGAACTTCAAGATCATCGTAAGGAGAATATTCTATGGAAAAAGAAACGTTTTCCCACCTTTAGCCATGGAGAAGTGATTTTCCAGTCTTACACTGACTCCTGTTTGGTTAGGTATGACAAATTTTCTTGATACAAAATACAGACCAGAATGAACTCACAGATGTCATTAGGGAAATCTTGTTATTTGGACTTTCGCGATAATCAGTTATTATGGAAATCACATTGAAGTTAGAAATTTATCAAGATCATAATGAGTATGAGTGAAGAAGTTAATTCCAGAGTTCAGAATTCACCCCACTTTTTATTAACGCGAAAAGTGACTCCCAGTTTACCCATCCCTGTTGGAGTTATTTGGCAAATTTCTTCTTGATTCTACACATACAGAATATGTTTAAATTTTTCTAAAGATGTAGAAGGAATCTTATTTGACTCATACATCAGAGACGTAATCACCTTCCTGAATTGGTGGAGTATCAATATTACTAATGATGGTGAGGAGTTGATAGTTTATATTGAAGAAGTTATCCACCACTTTGGAACCGAAGTGATATTCCAAAGTTTGCCCTGTTTGGATGAGTTGGCAATATCTCTTTTGATACTATATAAACCATAAGAATCAAGATGTAATTAGACTCCTTCACACTCTGGGCTCAAATAAATCAGTTTAGAATCACCCTGAAGTTGAAAAATGATCTTTATTTAAAAGGAGTATATGATGAAAGATGTTTAATCTCCACCACTGATTTATCAAAGTGACTCACGCTTTAGTGGATTTTACTCCCCACTGTGGTTATTTTCCTGGGTTTGGAGATTTGGCATTAATTCTTGATAAAACTAATCACCACAGAATGAATCACTGATTAAGAAGCTTCGATTTGGACTCATAAATCAGTGTATAATCACTCCTTTATAGTTGAAATCATAAGATACTTCTACACACTTCTTGTTTCCGTTACATTCACCCCTTAGGGTGCTTAAATAGATTCCCTGGGTTCCAGCACTAAGAGAAGACTACTTACTAATGAAACAACTATCTTCAACTCTATCTATTTATCTTATGTTATGGTTTTATACAACGACTATATTTCTATGTTATGATTATTCTGTTCTGTATCCTCCGGCGAAAACCTTAAAGGCATATTCCCTTGGTTTCTTCTTTCTCTGCTTCTCTATTTAACAGCATACAGTAACCATTCTCTCACGTTCTGGATGGAATCAAGCGAGCGAAATTCTCCTTATTTTCCTCTTTTTTTTTCTTAATTAATATTCAACTAAAACCTGATTGTTGTCTAAACTCTTTTTGTGTGCTCTTCTTCTTTCTTCTTGCTGTCGAAGTGCACTATAACTAGTAACCAAATACGTAGTAGAGCGATTGGTGTGCTTGAGGTGATGTTTCATAACTAAAATCAATCTTCGGCAGCATCGGTTTCTTTAACTAGATAGCGGACTGTGGTTCGTGAGACAACCCGGACGATTACTCTATAGAGCCCTGGCTACCGAGGGAATTGGCCTCGTGCATCCGAAGTGAGGTCAGCAGTGAGCAAGATAACTCTGCTCACTGCGGACGACATGTTAGGAGATCAGCCGGAACCTGGACCTGCATAAAGGAGCCAGCCATCTGCAGTGCAAACAACCCATATTTGCCTGACCGACTCAGCTATTCCTAGATAACGGAGGTAAACTGAGCTTGTCTGTAGAACAAGTACACATTAAGACGAGAGAGTGCAGTCATTGCACAGAAGTGTAGGAATACATACCTAGACCTGACATGTTAGCTAGTCAGCGACACGGCTTTTACTACACGACCCCTATGTACATCATCTTGCGTTCTATATGCAGATAGATGTGAGTCCAGTCCGAGAGACTACATGACCTGACCGCGGAGGGACACGCAGCTATCGATAACGACTCCACAAGACTCCTATCATGTGTCCAATGCAGATCGAGTGATGGATCAGTGCTGCGGTGCGGATAACCGCGTAAACGGAGTGCAGTAAATAGAATTCGATTGTGCAATAGTGAGCAGCGAGATAATAATGACTGGATACTACATTCTCACGTTATTATTAGTGTCGATAATTGGTATTCGGTCGGCAGTAATGTTCTATTTTGGTTTGGATTAACTTCGGGTATTTAAGCTGATTAATGACAGATGGATTCTTTACATCCTTGATTCCATTATGGTTTTATCTAGTATCGAAGAATTGCACTCTTCACGGGCCTGGATCCAACTTCGGTTTCAAAAAGTGGAATAAACTTCTTTCATTATAAGAACCTCCAATGATAATTGATTCAAATATTCAGGGTGATTAATCCCCACCTGATTTATGAGTCAAAAATTAAAATTCTTCTCTTACATCTTAATATTACATTCTGTTTTTGATTAGAATCCCAAGAAGAAATTTTGGGCAGTCCTAGATTAAGGTACTGGGAGGTTTCGGTTAAAAAAGGGATAACTCTTCATACATAACTATATGATCTTGATTCAACCTTCAGGTGAATCTACACTGGATTTCATGCGTCCAAATCAAGCCCTTCTCTACATCGTGCATTCATTCTGGTCTATATTAGTATCAAGAAGATAATTGTGACGTAAGACTGCTCGAAACAGGGTAACTGGGAGTCACTTCGAGATTAAAAGTGAAAACGTCTCCTGATAACCATGATCTGATACCTCAGTGGTTCTACACCTGGGATTTTGAGTTCCAGATCAAATTCTACATTTGATGTCATTAGGTTTATTAGTATCAGAAAATTGTCAACTCTTCAAACAGGCAAATGGATATCACTTCGGTAAAGTGGGATAATTCTCATCAAACTCCAATTGATATGATCAACTTCAGGGTGGATTATCCACTGATTTATGAGTCAAAAATAAGCTTCTTACATCTTTGATACATTTGGTTTGATTTAAATCAAGAAGAAATTGCAAATCTCCAAACACGGGTAATACTAGAAGTCACTTCGGTTAAAAGTGGGATAACTTCTTCAAAATCATAAACTCCTAAGATTTAAATCAACTTCAGGATGATCTCACTGATTTATGGGTCATTAAAGCTCCTACATCTGATACATTCTGGTTTATTAGAATCAAGAATGATTGCTTAATTCCAACAGGGTAAACTGAGTCACTTCGGTTAAAGTGGGATAACTTCTTCATCATAACCCAATGAATATTGATTCAACCATGGGTTATTCTACGCTGATTAATGCTCCAAATAGGCCTTCTACATGTGATTCATTTCTGTTTGTTTTTAGTATCCAAGAATAAGATTGCAATCTCACAACAGGTGAACTGAGTTCATTCGGTTAAAGTGGGATATAACATCTTCATTCATAACTCCTAATGATCCTTGATTCAACTTCAGGGTGATCTAATACAACTGATTTTGAGTCAATTCAAGATTCTTACATTTGTCTTATGGGGTTTTTTAAGTATCAAGAAGAATTTGCCAACTCTCCAAACAGGGCAAATGGAATCATTCGGTTAAAAGTGGGATAATTTCTTCATCATAACTCAATGAATATTGGTTCAACTTCAGGGGTGTTATCCCTGATTTAGAGTTCCAAAATAAACCCTTCTGCATCTTGGGATCAATTCTGGTTTGAATTAAATCAGAAGAATTGCAAAATCTCCAACAGGGTAAACTGGAGTCACTTCGTTTTGATAAAACAAAAAAAAAAAAATATATTAAAAAAAAAGCCAAAAAGTGGGATAACTTCTTCATCATAATCCTATGATTCTTTGATCACTTAGGGTGATTCACACGATTTTGAAGTCCAAATCAAGATTGCATCTTTATTCATTCTGGTTTTGGATTAATCAAAGTAAGAAATTGCCATTCTCCCAAACAGGGTAAACTGGCAATCACTTCGTTAAAAGTGGGATAACGTCTTCATGGAGAATTTGGCAATTTATTCTTGACACTAACTAAAACTAAGAATGAATCAATGATGTAGAGAAGTCTTGAATTTTGATTGGACTCATTAATCAGTGCTAGATATCAGCGGCTGCTAGAGTTTGCACATAAACTGATTTCATTATATCTATGTGAGTGAATGACGTAATTAGGTGTATTACAGAAGTTATCCCTCCCACTTTAAACACATAAGTGATTTAGTTATCGTTTCGATTAATTCTCTTGGTTTTTATTTTGTATCGCAAGAAGAAATTTGCCAAACTGTTTGTACGATCCAAACTAATGTGTAAACCTAGCATACTTCGTAGTGATTAATTTCATCATAATCAAATGATATTTGGGATTCATCACTTACATTCTCTGAAATGAGAGTGAATTAAATACGCATAAATTACGAATACACGCTGTGGCTTAAAGGTAAGTTCCAGAAAAATATCTGATCTTGTGCATCTCTTCACATCAAAATCTATTGTCTGGTTGATGTAACTATCTATCCTGATATTGGGTGTGGTTTAAACAATGGACGTGGTAATGTACCATGAAAGCCAAGGCAATCTGATATGAATGCAGACAAACTAGATGGCTGATAAGACAAGCATACTGGCAAATGGTGCATAAAGCTAGTGGGCACTGACCTATGTTAGAATGAAGATAAATAATGCTGGTGAAGAGACCAAAGGCATCAAAGATGAAGCATCCGCAGCAAGTTTGAATCTGTCCGTACAGTCTTGGCGCGCAAGTATCAAATCCTAACCTAGAGTGTCTTGGAAGTCAAGGCAAGTGGGGAACTCGTCCAGCTGAGTATTCTGAGGCAGATTTGAAGTTTAAAATAGAGATCAGACCGTTGGAGACAGCTTAGGCAAGTTGGGAATTAATTAGAATAAAAGTCACATGTGCATAAGAGGATGAGCCGGCTGTCACTTTCACTCAACCAAACTGTGCCCATCTCTCTCTCCTGTCACTCTCTCTCCCTCTGGTCGAGATTCTCCTTGGCTGTATCCTTCTTGTCTTCATCAGAAACCCCACAAAAGTATTTGTTTATGTCTTCCTAGATTTAGATTAATTTAATGTATGCACACTGCCTATTTAAAGGCAGTTCATGTAACTGAATGAATCAAGCAAAAGAGGAGTTCTCTTTCTTCACTATTCTCTGGTTCCATACTCCCTTAGTCTCTCATTCTCTCTAATCTCTCTGGTTACACACGAATTCACCCACTTTGATACTCAAGAACACTCTCATACTTTCATACTCTTCACTGCATTCTCTTTGATTCTCACTTAATCTCTTCATTCTCTTTCTCTTAGTTTCGACCATACTCTGTTTCTACATCACTCTCACACCTAAATTCATCTATTCTCACATGGTATCAGAGCTCTCAAGCTCCTGAAAACCTATAAAGCTTCCGCAAATCTGTTTCTGTTCAATCATCTCTTTCAAACTCTGTTTTGTTTCATCCTTGTATCCTCTGGTCCAAAGGTTTTCCAGGAGGGAAAAATCTCACCAGAACTCAAGATAAAGGAGGTCTTTAATCTCTGGAACTCAAGAAAGCTTCAGCTCAGTCCAGCAAGCTTCATCAAAGTCCAGATTCAAGTTCTGTTTCTTGTAAACCAGTTGGTACATTCTATTGTCCACTGGTCCAAACTCTCTAAGATGGAGAGCCCTAATGGAATGGTGACTTCAGAAACTTTAAGGAGTCCAAAGAAGAAACCAAACCAACCTCATCTGGTCCAAAATGCTGAAGATAATCCATGGAAGAAACCATTCTTGGAGAAAGGTCACTATAGGAGCATCAAAGCTAGGCTGTTCTAATCATTCTCTGGCCAGCCATGCTGAAGCTCTGTTTCTGACCAACAAATCCCACGACCAGCAAGAGGACAGGAGGGGTTTGAAGTGTCTCCTTGACCAGAAGGAGATAATCAAGAAGATGAGGTGTTGGACAGTCAATTCACACCTCAAACACTCCAAATTCAAGTGATTCACAGCCATGGAGGTTCAAGGAACTAGCTCAGGTTCCTTGGCTGTAAGTTAACCTCCTGAACTCTAATAAGAGCTTGTTGAATTGTTTTAATTGTTTCTGGTTGTGTTGAGTGTGTGTTTAGTATCTTAGGGACAGTTTAATGTTACTAGAGTTTTTGAACCTAGTTTCTGTCCCATGATGCTTAAACATTGTGTATGCATTGTTCTAGGAGTTTTCTAGCATGGTTATGTCTAGTTTCTGCCCTAGAATAATTGTTTGTGCTGTTTCTGATCTAAGCTTGTTGTTTAGTATTTTGTTGCTTAAAATTGTTGCTTGCTGCATGTGTACTGTTCTAGGAGATTACTAGCAATGTTTTGTCTAGTTCTTGTCTTAGTTCTATTGTTTGTGTGCTGTATGGTCTAGGCGAGTTGCTTAGTGCCTGTTGTACGTCTTGTATTGCATTGCTGATGGTCTAGGTTAGTTTCTAGCCATTTGTTGCACTCATTGGTGTGTAGCTTGATTAGATGTGTTGCTTAGTCTAAGCTACTGCCATAAATTGTTGTTGCATTCATGAATTGTCTAGGTTGATTAGATGAGTTTTCTAGTCACTGTTTTGTCTTTTGTAATCTGTGTTTGCTTAAATGATCATAAAAATTAGCCTAAATGTCTTGTACTTGATGAATTATCATGGTTGAGCGTTTAGTGAATTATATACATGGTTTAGGACTGAATGAGTTGTTTAGCTTCTGCCATTGCATTGTTTAAAGGTTGGAGATCAGACTTGGTGAGTTACCAAGGTCTGATCCTCTTGTGTGGTCTAATTCTTGCTGGAGTTTGAGTGTTGTTTCAGGTACACAAGAGGTGTCCACTGTGCATCACCAATCCAAGACAAAGAAGAAGACTTTGCCCATGTATTCAGAGCCTACACATGATGTATATTCCTGTTTGATTCAGAGCCTACACATGATGTATATTCCTGACCATGGAGAGATCACTTGTGTGTAGAGAACCGGTTGATTTAAGCGCAGGCCATTTGGTTGTTGAGCTCCTGGTTCCAAGAGACACACAAGGAAGAGTTGTTCTAGGCAGTGGAGAGGAGATCAAGGGAGGAGGAACTGGTTGACTTAAGCGCAGCTGTTGGGGTGATGCGCTCCTGGTCCTAGCTCAGTCTTGCTCACTTCCAAGCTTGGTCCATCCCTATACTCTCTGGATCAAGCTTGAGGAGGGGTAATGAAGAAGCAATCCTGAAGATCCAGCCGCCACAAGCCATTGGCAAGCTGTGGAGTTCACACTTGCATCATAAACCAGATCAAAGAAGACTCAATGAACTCACTGTCCCAATGCAAGCTTGGTCCTTCATTATTCTCAGTCCCAAGCATGAGATTGAGCTTCCATGATCTGAGTATTTTCTTACCAAGTGGGGAATTCAAGTGGAGTTCACTCCCCATCATACTTATGAAAGGGAAGCACCTTAAACTCATCTCAATACATTCATTATTGTCCTTATACTTAAATTGTTATTGAGCTTAGTGTGATGAGTGCATTTTCTCAAGAACTGATGCACCTTTGGGATAATGTATCAGGTACCTTACTTGGTGATCTATGAAGCAGAAGCTGGTGGTCTCTAAAACTCCTTGAAGTGGCGAGTAGTCAGAAGAAAGGGGGAGACACAACCAGCCTAAAGAAGTGATCCAAGATGTTGATGTGGGCAAGCTGTGGAGTTCACACTTGTACCATTATTTGAGGGCATGATCCAGAGCCTAAGGACTCCACCATGAGTTGTCTGAAGTTCCTTAGGCTCACTGGCCAATCCCTAGGCTTTGAAGAACTCTACTCTTTTCCTTAGCTGGTTTTGTCCCAAATGGGTTTTCTGGCTAAGGTTTTTAATGAGGGAGCTTCTTCAAGGTTCCAAGCTTGTCCAAGGATCTCCTATGGTCAAGCTTGAGGGGGAGTGTTAGAATGAAGATAAATAATGCTGGTGAAGAGACCAAGCATCAAAGATGAAGCATCCAGAGCAAGTTTGAATCTGTCCGTACAGTCTTGGCGCGCAAGTATCAAATCCTAACCTAGAGTGTCTTGGAAGTCAAGGCAAGTGGGGAACTCGTCCAGCTGAGTATTCTGAGGCAGATTTGAAGTTTAAAATAGAGATCAGACCGTTGGAGACAGCTTAGGCAAGTTGGGAATTAATTAGAATAAAAGTCACATGTGCATAAGAGGATGAGCCGGCTGTCACTTTCACTCAACCAAACTGTGCCCATCTCTCTCTCCTGTCACTCTCTCTCCCTCTGGTCGAGATTCTCCTTGGCTTTATCCTTCTTGTCTTCATCAGAAACCCCACTAAAGTATTTGTTTATGTCTTCCTAGATTTAGATTAATTTAATGTATGCACACTGCCTATTTAAAGGCAGTTCATGTAACTGAATGAATCAAGAAAAGAGGAGTTCTCTTTCTTCACTATTCTCTGGTTCCATACTCTCTTAGTCTCTCATTCTCTCTAATCTCTCTGGTTACACACGAATTCACCCACTTTGATACTCAAGAACACTCTCATACTTTCATACTCTTCACTGCATTCTCTTTGATTCTCACTTAATCTCTTCATTCTCTTTCTCTTAGTTTCGACCATACTCTGTTTCTACATCATTCTCACACCTAAATTCATCTATTCTCACACCTTAGAGTTGAATGAGAGTGACACTGAAGCTGCCATGGACCTAGCTAGACAAGTGATTTTTGGCCCAAAAAAAAGAAGATGGATCAGATTTGTTTCTCTCAGCCCAAAAGAAGTTCAAACCCAAAGTTAAGGATCCATTATCTCTTTCTGATGAATCAGCCACGAAATTCAAGTCCAAGAAACCATTTGGATGTGTTTTGGATCAAGTTTCCCAAGAAGAAGTATTGCAGCCCATGGAGAGTTCATAACAAATTCATTATGGGTTTGTTTCAAGCCAAATTCGACCAGCCCTTTGTTCAGTCCATTTCAAGCCCATTCTCACCAAGAATACCAAGAGGGAGTCAGCAAGAAAGTCAAGGTCGTGGTCAGGCAAAGAGACATTCAACAAAAACCTTATTCTGGTCCAAAATCAAGTCTACATTCCTAGTTTCTAAGTTTCTTGTTTTCTGCACTTGTCTTTTGGTTTCCACATCTTTTGTAACCTATATAAGTGTAGGCACGACCAGAATAATAGACATTCACCTTTTTATCAAAATTCTCTCTAAATCTGTGAATCCCTTGTTCATCCATGAACACTGATTGCTAGGAGTTCATTCTCTGCAAGCAAAACATGTCTTTGATCGAAAACAGAGTTCATTCTCTTGATCAAGGACACATCTACACAAGATCTGATCAGTTCATAGATCATTTCTGAAGATCATCCAATCAATCCATCCATCATTGATGCGTCCCTAGGATGCTCTTTGGTTGATGGGAATGGATAGATCCTTGCAAGAACGAATCAGGGACTCAAGTTCTTCAAGGTTTGTGGATTGAATGGTGACACAAGAGGGATGGATGATCTCTTGATACTCCTAGATGAATAACTCGGATATGACACACCAAATTAGACACCCTTAGGTCTCTGGATATTACACACCAGACTCGACACACTTTCTAGAGAGAGAGCCGTCAAGGAGAAAAGATACTTGTTGATTAAAAGATGGATGTGTACAATAGGGTTTAGAGACCCCTTTAAATAATGAGAAACCAGAGAACATGCTCTCTACGGTTTCGGAACTAAGCAAAAAGGAAACTATAGTCTAAGTTTAATATAAGCTCTAAAATGAAAAAAAATGTAAACTTCTTTAGTCTTGGACCGAGATAGGGCCTAAGTGATGTGAAGACAAGTTGTGGCCTCGTTAAAAACCTTCCTCCGGAAAACCTCATGGGACAAAACCAAAAGCAAGGAAAAGAGCACGCACCCCATGTCTTGCATAGACACTAACTCAGCTTGATGTAGAGATGGCTTGAATGGTGATCAAGACATCTCGGATCAGACCTTGTCCAAGACTTTCTTGTTGTGGATGTGAAGTGAGTAATCCAACAACATTCTCTTTAAGCTTCTTGACTCTGGAACGAGTCATGGGACCTTCAGGAATGGCTAGAGCATCATCACCAGGCTGCTGGTGCAATGTGGCTTCATGTGGCTCATCTAGACTCTCCTTGTTCTCCTTAGTGATCCGGTCCATGATCACATCATCCCCTCCCTCTTGAAAAGGATTTGTCCTCAAATCAGGTTCATCTACAGCAAAAGGAGCCAAGTCAGTGACATTGAAGCTATTTGATACATCATACTTACCTTGGAGATCAAGTTTGTAGGCATTGTCATTGATCTTGTGGATGATCTCGAAGGGTCCATCAACCCTTGGCATCAGCTTGGACTTCCTCTCGTTGGGGAACCTATCCTTCCTCAGGTGCAACCAAACTTGGTCACCAACTTCAAAGGTTCTCACACGTCTCCCCTTGTTAGCTTGCTTCTCATAAAGGTTGGTCTTCTCATCAATGTTTTGTCTAGCCTTCTCATGGATCCATTGGACCATCTCTGCTTTCTTCTTGCCATCCTGGGATTGGACTTGGGACTTGGCATGCTTGCAAGTAGCACACCTCCCACAGATTCTTTCCACATCTCTCTTCATGTGCGGCCAATAGAAGTGATCCTGCAAAACTTTTAAGGTCTTGGCAATCCCAAAGTGTCCCATTAGACTGCCCCCATGGGATTCCCTGACAAAAAGATCTCTCAAAGAGCAATTAGGCACACACAATCTATTGTCATAAAACAAGTAGCCTTCTTTTCTAAAGTAATGCCCTGCAGCAAACTTAGCACAAGAAGCATAGGCTTCCTTGAAATCATGGTCAGTGTCATACATTTCCTTTATCTGCTCAAACCCAAGCAACTTAGCATCTAGGGTGGTCAAGAGAACATACCTCCGAGATAGTGCATCAGCAACTACATTCTCCTTACCTTGTTTATATTTGATCACGTATGGGAAGGTCTCAATGAACTCAACCCACCTTGCGTGTCTCTTGCTAAGCTTACTCTGCCCTTTTAGATACTTTAGGGACTCATGATCAGTGTGTATGACAAACTCCTTGGGCCACAAGTAGTGTTGCCACGTTTGTAATGCCCTCACCAAGGCATATAGTTCTTTGTCATAGGTTGCATAGTTGAGAGTGGCTCCTCCAAGCTTCTCACTGAAGTATGCTATAGGTTTCCTATCCTGCATCAACACAGCACCAATTCCAATTCCTGAGGCATCACATTCTATTTCAAATGTCTTAGTAAAATCAGGAAGCATAAGGAGAGGTGATTGAGTAAGCTTCTCTTTTAGGCTCTGGAAAGCCTTCTCTTGTGCTTCTCCCCACTTGAATCCAACATCCTTCTTTATCACTTCAGTCAAGGGACCTGCAATGGTGCTAAATTCCCTCACAAATCGCCTATAGAACCCAGCAAGCCCATGGAAACTCCTCACTTCTCCTACTGTGGTTGGACTCGGCCAGTCTTTGATGGCTTTGATCTTCTCCTCATCGACCTTAACTCCATCTGCACTCACAACAAAACCTAGGAAAACCAAGTTATCTGTGCAAAAGGTGCACTTCTTCAAGTTGGCATAAAGCTTTTCATTCCTTAAAACATTCAGGACAGCCCTAAGATGATCTAGATGTTCTTCTAAGTTCTGGCTATATACTAAGATGTCATCAAAGTATACTACAACAGAAATGCCTATGAATGATCTTAGAACATGATTCATTAACCTCATGAATGTACTAGGTGCATTGGTTAATCCAAATGGCATAACTAACCACTCATATAATCCATGTTTAGTTTTGAATGCAGTTTTCCATTCATCTCCTTCTTTCATCCTAATCTGATGATAACCACTTTTTAAATCTATCTTAGAAAAGATGCAAGAACCATGTAACTCATCAAGCATATCATCAAGTCTAGGGATAGGGTGGCGATACTTCACTGTGATGTTGTTGATTGATCTACAATCAACACACATACGCCATGTACCATCTTTCTTAGGCACTAGGAGCACTGGTACAGCACATGGGCTCAAACTCTCTCGGATATAGCCATTCTCCATGAGTTCCTCTACTTGTCTTTGCAACTCCTTGGTCTCAACCGGGTTGGTTCTGTATGCTGGACGGTTTGGAAGTGTAGATCCTGGTACAACGTCTATCTGGTGCTCAATCCCTCTCAAAGGTGGTAAACCAATGGGATTGTCTTCTGGAAATACATCTTGAAACTCCTGCAAAAGAGAAACCATTTCACTCGGATACACCGGTGTAGAATCTGTTAAGTTCAAAAGAGTTTCTTTAAACACAAGTAAGATAGCAGATTGTTTAGAGTTGAGAGTTCTTTTGATATCACCCATGTTAGCATAGAAGTTTGGCTGCTTAGTTCCAGCCGGTTTTAGATCAATCTCCTTCTTCTTTTGGAGTTGAATCTGATCTTGTTGTACTTCCTTGGGTGTCAAGGGAACCAGGGTGGTCTTGCGTCCCTTGAACTCAAAGGAGTGCTTGTTGGTGAAGCCATCATGGATAACTCGGCGATCAGATTGCCAAGGTCTCCCAAGAAGTATGTGACCAGCTTGCATAGGCAACACATCACACAAGACTTCATCTTCATATCTCCCAATGGCTAAGGGAATAAGCACTTGACTTGAAACCTTCATGGTGCCTTCTTCATTCAGCCATTGTAACCGGTAAGGCTTGGGATGTTTCTGAACCTTCAATCCCAACTTCTGGACCATTGTTTCACTCGCAGCATTCACACAACTACCTCCATCAACAATGAGGCTGCACACTTTTCCTTGGACCAAGCACCGGGTGTAGAAGAGGTTCTTGTTGAACCAAATAAGAGATGGGATTATGATCTATGAATGGAGAGTGGGAAATGCTGAGGAAATGAGGAGGAATGGAGTTGGGTTGTCCGTACAGAATCCGTACAAGGCCGTACAGGTTGGCCGTACAACCATTAGTCGACCAAGAGCAAGTTTGGGTCGACCAAAGTTACCCGGGTGAAAACTAGAGAAGTTACCTTGCTGCGGATAAGCTTTCCCTTCTTCTCCTCCGTGTGTCTATGTGCACTGAACCTTATGGATAAGGTTACTCCGCGTCTGGACAGGCTGGCTAGAGCATCTGGTCAAGATGCCAAAGGAATCAAGCATGCGAAGCTCCTCGTCCAAGTATTTCAAACCAGGCGCGCCTAAAGCCTTGACTACACATGCTTAGGTTGAAACCTTATCTTGTATCCGTTAAGCTCAGCCTTAACTTTCCCTATATATGTTGTAATCCTTCTCATTAATTAATAAAGCAATGTTTTCGAGTCTCTCTTATTCTCTCTAGTGTTCTTCATATCCAGAAATGGATTTCTAGTCTCGTTTCAAGCTTTAGTCTCCAAATCTCTTCTAATCTCTTTCCTAATCTCTTTCCACGTCTCAAATACTCATATAACCTCAGATATCTCTTTAGTTTTCTGTTCTCACGTTGCTCTAGCTCCTCAGCCTTGTTTTGCAAGCTTAGAAGCCTTCTTGCTACTAAAAGCTTCCCCTGGACTGGTCCTTCTTCATGTTCTTCTTCAGTGTCTTCTTGGTCAGACTCGGTGTTGTTATCTTCTGAGGCATACTCTCCATTTTCCAGCAAGATCATGACTCTCTTGTTGGTACATTCATTGGCATAATGACCTATTCCTTGGCACTTGAAACACTTGACATCACGAGCTCTGGAACTAGAAGCTTCAACCTTGCCTTTGCCCTTGTCAAGAGCACTGCTTGGTTTGGTCTCTTCTCTTGGATAGGGGTTGTGATCCTTCTGGAACGGTTTAGACTCCTTAGGATAAGGTGACTTCTCTTCCTTGGTGTTGTGGAACCGGTTAGAGCCATAGTGGTTGCGTGAATGTCCCTTCCTCTTGAGCTGTTGCTCCACAAGAATAGCCTTGTGTAGCATCTCTTCAAGCTCCACATAATGTTGCATCTCAACATTGTCTTGTATCTCTCGGTTTAAACCACATAGGAACCTTGACATGGTTGCTTCTCTATCTTCTGATATGCTAGCCCTTAGCATGAGTAACTCCATCTCCTGGTAATACTCCTCCACTGATCTTGATCCTTGGGTAAGTTTCCTGAGCCGGTGGTGCAAGTCTCTGTGGTAATGACTTGGAACAAACCTCTTGCGCATGATAGACTTCATCTCGGTCCAAGTCTCAACTGGTTCCTCTCCATTCCTCCTACGAGTTGTGATGTACTGATCCCACCAACTTAAAGCATAGTCATAGAACTCAGTGGCAGCAATCTGAATCTTCTTGTGGTTTGTGTACTGCTTACACTGAAAGACTAACTCAATCTTCTTCTCCCACTCAAGGTAGGCATCCGGATCAGCTTTGCCATGGAATTGGGGTATCTTGATCTTCAAATCAGCAAGCTCATCTCCCTGGTTCATCCTTCTCTCTTGGACACGCCTAGGTCTTCTTGAGGATGAACTGAAGTGCTCATACTCATTGTCAGTCTCCTCATAACCATCATGCTCTTGGCGAGTTGCATGAGGTCTCTCTTCTCTCCTAGTCTCTCGGTTTGGCAATTGACTAGTAGCTCTCCTGATGTCTTCTCTGAGCTCTCTCCGGATGTCATTGAGGTTGGTCCTCATCATCTCGGTCATGGTTGCCAACATGTTCTGGTTGAGTTGATTTGTCATAGCCTCCATGAGAAGCTTGTTCTTCCTGACGAGTGCAGCTTCTTCTTCAGACTCGGAGCCCATGCTTCCTGCACAAAGGTAAACAAAACAACCAGTAAAAGGTTTCTAGGTAACAAGATAAGCAAAAAGGAAAAAGAAAACAAGCTTGTTTTGCAAGACAAAAGCAAAAAGGAGAATCGGCTAGGTTAAAAGGAAAAGAGTTCAAGCAAAAAGGAAAAACCTCTAAACTTTTTCCTAATCTCTTCTAAGGTTTTCTAGCACCCTAACAACCTTAATCTACTCGTTTTCAAGGTGATAAACAGGTTAAACAAATGAACAAAGTGATCGACAAAGGTGAGACATGCGGCTAGGGTTTCTCTCTCTCTAGGGTTTCCGCAAAAACCAAAAAAGGAAAGTTTAAAATCCTTGTCTAATCTCTTATGCAACTCGAGCAGCCCTAAACAAATTAGTTCTACTGCTTATTCAAGGTGATAGAGATGAAACACGGATGAAACAAAAAGAAACAAGAGAGGAAACCGAGTACTTCCCAACCAAAGTTGCTCTGATACCACTTGATGCGTCCCTAGGATGCTCTTTGGTTGATGGGAATGGATAGATCCTTGCAAGAACGAATCAGGGACTCAAGTTCTTCAAGGTTTGTGGATTGAATGGTGACACAAGAGGGATGGATGATCTCTTGATACTCCTAGATGAATAACTCGGATATGACACACCAAATTAGACACCCTTAGGTCTCTGGATATTACACACCAGACTCGACACACTTTCTAGAGAGAGAGCCGTCAAGGAGAAAAGATACTTGTTGATTAAAAGATGGATGAGTACAATAGGGTTTAGAGACCCCTTTAAATAATGAGAAACCAGAGAACATGCTCTCTAGGGTTTCGGAACTAAGCAAAAAGGAAACTATAGTCTAAGTTTAACATAAGCTCTAAAATGAAATAAAATGTAAACTTCTTTAGTCTTGGACCGAGATAGGGCCTAAGTGATGTGAAGACAAGTTGTGGCCTCGTTAAAAACCTTCCTCCGGAAAACCTCATGGGACAAAACCAAAAGCAAGGGAAAGAGCACGCACCCCATGTCTTGCCTAGACACTAACTCAGCTTGATGTAGAGATGGCTTGAATGGTGATCAAGACATCTCGGATCAGACCTTGTCCAAGACTTTCTTGTTTTGGATGTGAAGTGAGTAATCCAACAACATTCTCTTTAAGCTTCTTGACTCTGGAACGAGTCATGGGACCTTCAGGAATGGCTAGAGCATCATCACCAGGCTGTTGGTGCAATGTGGCTTCATGTGGCTCATCTAGACTCTCCTTGTTCTCCTTAGTGATCCGGTCCATGATCACATCAATCATCTTCAAAACCAACCCAGATCTCTCTCAAAACCATCAGATCTTCCTTCAAAAGTATCAGGGACAAAAGGATCTCCTCACCAGGAATTCATCAAGTGGTATCAGAGCAGATTTGAAGACTCTTGATCTGGGGTTTGATTCTAAAACTTTTCCACTCCTCTTTGTTTTGGGAATCTGTTTTATTCTCTACAATTTTCTCTGCAATTTTTCCAGAAATCTCTTATCTTTCTATCTGTTGAATCTGCAAGAGGGCCAACCAGATTTTTTTTTAAAAAAAACAATCAAAAGAAAAGTTGAAGAGAAATCCAACTTGGCTGAGGAGAAATCCAGCCTGGCTGAGGAGAAATCCAGCCCTGGTGGTAAAGCCTCTTGCAAACAAAAATCTTGCAATCTGTCTATCTTTTTCTTTTGTTTTGGGGTTGGGGTTTGTTCTCTAAAGTTTGATCTTTGTTTGTTGCTGAGCTACTGGATTCATAGAGAAAAAAAATCATAGAAAAACTTGAGAGAAACACAAGAGAGAAGTGAGGCTTAGGCTATATGTTATTGTGTTAATTTTCTTGTTGAGTTTCTGAACAGGAAACCATGGCTGGAGATGTCAGTAAAAGAAAGGAGGCACCAACTGTGACATTGAATAAATTGCAGATGGAAGCAATGATGTCTGAGATAATGAAAAGAATGAAAAAGATTGATCCATTTCCACAGAATCATGCTGATGATTTCCTTGGTAAAGTTTCCCAGGTTCAGAAGGATGCTAAGATCAAAAGGAAGAGCAGGATACCATCTTTCTATGGCAGAAACGACCCTGATGGATACTTTGAGTGGGAACAGCAAATGGAACTTGTTTTTGATGGCCAAAACTACTCAGAAAGAAAGAAGGTTAGATTGGCTACAACAGAGTTATGTGGTGATGCCATTCAATGGTGGGATCAGCTTGTTACTACCAGAAGGAGAACAGGAGAAGCACAAGTTGGATCCTGGTTTGAGCTGAAACACTTCATGAAGAAACACTTTGTTTCTGATAACTACAGTAGAAAACAACTGAGACAGGCAAAAGAAGAGACAAGAACTCTCCATTATCATGATCACCCAAGAAAGTCTCAGTCACATAAGCAAAGAAGGCCAGACTCACGTCCTCTCTCAAGACTCAGTGAGTCACTGTGTTCTAAGAAGGTATCAGCTATCCAAAAGTTAGAAAATGAGCCATCTAAGGTAAGTAAAGAACCTGAGACAGAAATAGAGTTTTCTTTTTTCTCCCCTCAGCCTGAACTTTTTGTCAATGAAACCTGTGATGAACTAACTTGTTTGGAACCGGTGGAACCGAGTAGTCTTATTTCAGTATATCAGATCTTAGAAGAAAACCCAGCAGAAGAAGCACAAAAGAGTTCACCACCAGAAGAAGAGTTGGTGCAGCCAAAAAACATTGAAGTAGAAAAGGATGCTAAGTCATTCTCTTTGGACTCTCAAGAGCACTGTAAGGATCTTGATATGGTTAAATCTATGCCTGAAATGTTTGTTATGGTTAGTTCCAGTGATGTAAAACGTTTTGGTCTGGAAAAAGTAAAAGAATTTTGTGTTCCAAACTCTGTTTTTGATAACATGATTAATTCTTTTAAAGTGTTTGAACCTGATAAAATATCTGATCAAAAACGTTTTCAGTGTTTGAACTTGAGCAGTTTATGAAACATTACAGAAGTTGTGAGCACCTTGAAAAGACATTAGAGCTTGTCCTGCAACAACCTGATTTCTGTTTCAGAAAACCTTGTGATTCATTTGCTTGTTTTAAAGAAAATGGCTTTGATCTGAGTTTTTCTAGACATGAACTGAACACTGGTGATTTGTTTGCATCCACTTGTGCCTTGGACGAATCTGTGGTTAGGAATTTGCAGGAACTAAAACCATTTAGAGCTGAAAACGAGTTTGTGTTTGATTCTGTTTTGAAACCTACTCATGTATGTTCTGAAACTGACAAAGCTTGGCATGTTTTGAGATCACTCTTTGAGAATGGTGTTGTTTTGAGCCTTGATAATATATTGGTGTATAACACATTCTTTGACAAACCTGCTAAACCTTTGAAACATGTGATAAGTGATTCTCAGTTTGAGTTTGATCTTTTGTGTTCTGAATATGAGAAGCTTGTGCATGTACTGAAGTTTTTCTTTAAGAGCTATGCTATTTTGTGTCCTGATACTATTCTGGTTTACAATACGTTCTTTGATATGCATAATGAATGTCTGAAGCATGTGCTACATGTTCTAAAGAAGGAGTGTTTGATTTTTGATCTAAACAAGAACATGTCTTGCACATATGATTATGGATATATAGGTTGTGTTTTGAGTGTCCAGGATCATCAGGATAAGTCTCAAACGAGTGCAAGGAACAAGAGAAGATACCTTGCTTATCAGCCAGAATTTTGGAGATGGAAGTACTTGAGAAAAACAGCTTCAACACTCCAAGGAAGTTTCTTTCTAAAACTTTTCTTTGTTGTTGCTTACATGTTTCTTTGCTTGAACCTGTGTCTTGTGTCTAACTTGTTTGCTTTTGATGTAGGAGATACAGATTTGAGGACAAATCATTTTCAAGGCGGAGGGGATGATGTAACCATGGCCGAGGATGGAACAAAAGCGAGCACACTGAGCTAAATGACCTGGATGAGCTAAGTGGCACTACCTTAGAGTTGAATGAGAGTGACACTGAAGCTGCCATAGACCTAGCTGGACAAGTGATTTTTGGCCCAAAAAAAGAAGATGGATCAGATTTGTTTCTCTCAGCCCAAAAGAAGTTCAAACCCAAAGTTAAGGATCCATTATCTCTTTCTGATGAATCAGCCACGAAATTCAAGTCCAAGAAACCATTTGGATGTGTTTTGGATCAAGTTTCCCAAGAAGAAGTATTGCAGCCCATGGAGAGTTCATAACAAATTCATTATGGGTTTGTTTCAAGCCAAATTCGACCAGCCCTTTGTTCAGTCCATTTCAAATCCATTCTCACCAAGAATACCAAGAGGGAGTCAACAAGAAAGTCAAGGTCGTGGTCAGGCAAAGAGACATTCAACAAAAACCTTATTCTGGTCCAAAATCAAGTCTACATTCCTAGTTTCTAAGTTTCTTGTTTTCTGCACTTGTCTTTTGGTTTCCACATCTTTTGTAACCTATATAAGTGTAGGCACGACCAGAATAATAGACATTCACCTTTTTATCAAAATTCTCTCTAAATCTGTGAATCCCTTGTTCATCCATGAACACTGATTGCTAGGAGTTCATTCCCTGCAAGCAATACATGTCTTTGATCGAAAACAGAGTTCATTCTCTTGATCAAGGACACATCTACACAAGATTTGATCAGTTCATAGATCATTTCTGAAGATCATCCAATCAATCCATCCATCATCATCAAAACCAACCCAGATCTCTCTCAAAACCATCAGATCTTCCTTCAAAAGTATCAGGGACAAAAGGATCTCCTCACCAGGAATTCATCAATAGGAGTTATGATGAAGAAGTTATCTCAGTTTTAACCGAAGTGATTCCAGTTTACCCTGTTTGGAGATTTGGCAATTTCTTCTTGATTCTAATCAAACAAGAATGAATCAAGATGTAAGAATCTTGATTTGGACTCATAAATCAGTGGATAATCACCCTGAAGTTAAATCAATATCATAGGAGTTATGATGAAGAATTTATCCCACTTTTAACCGAAGTGACTCCAGTTTACCCTGTTTGGAGATTTGGCAATTTCTTCTTGATTCTAATCAAACCAGAATGAATCAAGATGTAAGAAGCTTTATTTGGACTCATAAATCAGTGGATAATCACCCTGAAGTTAAATCAATATCATTGGAGTTATGATGAAGAAGTTATCCCACTTTTAACCGAAGTGATTCCAGTTTGCCCTGTTTGGAGAGTTGACAATTTCTTCTTGATACTAATAAAACAGAATGAATCACGATGTAAGAAGCTTGATTTGGACTCATAAATCAGAGTAGAATCACCCTGAAGTTGAATCAAGATCATAGGAGTTATGATGAAGAAGTTATCCCACTTTTAACCGAAGTGATTCCAATTTGCCTTGTTTGGAGAGTTGGCAATTTCTTCTTGATACTAATAAAACAATAATGAATCAAGATGTAAGAATCTTGATCTGGACTCATAAACCAGTGTAGAATCACCCTCAAGTTGAATCAAGATCATAGGAGTTATGATGAAGAAGTTATCTCACTTTTAACCGAAGTGACTCCAGTTTACCTTGTTTGGAGATTTGGAAATTTCTTCTTGATTCTAATAAAACCAGAATGAATCAAGATGTAGGAAGCTTTGTTTGGACTCATAAATCAGTGGATAATCACCCTGAAGTTAAATCAATATCATAGGAGTTATGATGAAGAATTTATCCCACTTTTAACCGAAGTGACTCCAGTTTACCCTGTTTGGAGATTTGGCAATTTCTTCTTGATTCTAATCAAACCAGAATGAATCAAGATGTAAGAAGCTTTATTTGGACTCATAAATCAGTGGATAATCACCCTGAAGTTGAATCAATATCATTGGAGTTATGATGAAGAAGTTATCCCACTTTTACCCGAAGTGATTCCAGTTTGCCCTGTTTGGAGAGTTGCAATTTCTTCTTGATACTAATAAAACCAGAATGAATCACGATGTAAGAAGCTTGATTTGGACTCATACATCAGTGTAGAATCACCCTGAAGTTGAATCAAGATCATAGGAGTTATGATGAAGAAGTTATCCCACTTTTAACCGAAGTGACTCCAGTTTACCCTGTTTGGAGATTTGACAATTTCTTCTTGATTCTAAACAAAACAGAATGTATCACGATGTAAGAAGCTTTATTTTGACTCATAAATCAGTGGATAATCACCCTGAAGTTGAATCAATATCATTGGAGTTATGATGAAGAAGTTATCCCACTTTTAACCGAAGTGATTCCAATTTGCCTTGTTTGGAGAGTTGGCAATTTCTTCTTGATACTAATAAAACAATAATGAATCAAGATGTAAGAATCTTGATCTGGACTCATAAACCAGTGTAGAATCACCCTGAAGTTTAATCAAGATCATAGGAGTTATGATGAAGAAGTTATCTCACTTTTAACCGAAGTGACTCCAGTTTACCTTGTTTGGAGATTTGGAAATTTCTTCTTGATTCTAATAAAACCAGAATGAATCAAGATGTAGGAAGCTTTGTTTGGACTCATAAATCAGTGGATAATCACCCTGAAGTTAAATCAATATCATAGGAGTTATGATGAAGAATTTATCCCACTTTTAACCGAAGTGACTCCAGTTTACCCTGTTTGGAGATTTGGCAATTTCTTCTTGATTCTAATCAAACCAGAATGAATCAAGATGTAAGAAGCTTTATTTGGACTCATAAATCAGTGGATAATCACCCTGAAGTTAAATCAATATCATTGGAGTTATGATGAAGAAGTTATCCCACTTTTAACCGAAGTGATTCCAGTTTGCCCTGTTTGGAGAGTTGCAATTTCTTCTTGATACTAATAAAACCAGAATGAATCACGATGTAAGAAGCTTGATTTGGACTCATACATCAGTGTAGAATCACCCTGAAGTTGAATCAAGATCATAGGAGTTATGATGAAGAAGTTATCCCACTTTTAACCGAAGTGACTCCAGTTTACCCTGTTTGGAGATTTGGCAATTTCTTCTTGATTCTAATCAAAACAGAATGTATCACGATGTAAGAAGCTTTATTTTGACTCATAAATCAGTGGATAATCACCCTGAATTTGAATCAATATCATTGGAGTTATGATGAAGAAGTTATCCCACTTTTAACCGAAGTGATTCCAGTTTGCCCTGTTTGGAGATTTGGCAATTTCTTCTTGATACTAATAAAACCGGAATGAATCACGATGTAAGAAGCTTGATTTGGACTCATTAATCAGTGTAGAATCACCCTGGAGTTGAATCAATATCATTGGAGTTATGATGAAGAAGTTATCCCACTTTTAACCGAAGTGATTCTAGTTTACCCTGTTTGGAGATTTGGCAATTTCTTCTTGATACAAATAAAAACAGAATGAATCACGATGTAAGAATCTTGATTTGGACTCATAAATCAGCTTAGAATCACCCTGAAGTTGAACCAAGATCATAGGAGTTATGATGAAGAAGTTATCCCACTTTTAACCGAAGTGACTCCAGTTTACCCTGTTTGGAGATTTGGCAATTTCTTCTTGATTCTAATCAAAACATAATGTATCAAGATGTAAGAAGCTTTATTTTGACTCATAAATCAGTGTATAATCACCCTGAAATTGAATCAATATCATTGGAGTTATGAGGAAGAAGTTATCCTACTTTTAACCGAAGTGATTCCAATTTGCCCTGTTTGGAGAGTTGGCAATTTCTTCTTGATACTAAAAAAACCATAATGAATCAAGATGTAAGAATCTTGATCTGGAATCATAAATCAGTGTAGAATCACCCTGAAGTTGAATCAAGATCATAGGAGTTATGATTAAGAAGTTATCCCACTTTTTACTGAAGTGACTCCAGTTTACCCTGTTTGGAGATTTGGCAATTTCTTCTTGATTCTAATCAAACCAGAATGAATCAAGATGTAAGAAGATTTATTTGGACTCATAAATCAGTGGATAATCACCCTGAATTTGAATCAATATCATTGGAGTTATGATGAAGATGTTATTCCACTTTTAACTGAAGTGATTCCAGTTTATCCTGTTTGGAGATTTGGCAATTTCTTCTTGATTCTAATCAAACCAGAATGAATCAAGATGTAAGAATCTTGATTTGGACTCATAAATCAGTGTAGAATCATCCTGAAGTTGAATCAAGATCATAGGAGTTATGATAAAGAAGTTATCCCACTTTTAACCGAAGTGACTCCAGTTTACCCTGTTTGGAGATTTGGCAATTTCTTCTTGATTCTAATCAAACCAGAATGAATCAAGATTTAAGAAGGTTTATTTGGACTCATAAATCAGTGGATAATCACCCTGAAGTTAAATCAATATCATTGGAGTTATGATGAAGAAGTTATCCCACTTTTAACCAAAGTGATTCCAGTTTGCCCTGTTTGGAGATTTGGCAATTTCTTCTTGATTCTAATCAAACCAGAATGAATCAAGATGTAAGAATCTTGATTTGAACTCATAAATCAGTTTAGAATCACCCTGAAGTTGAATCAAGATAATAGGAGTTATGATGAAGAAGTTATCCCACTTTTAACCGAAGTGTTTCCAGTTTGCCCTGTTTGGTGATTTGGCAATTTATTCTTAATACTAATAAAACCAGAATGAATCACGATGTAAGAAGCTTGATTTAGACTCATAAATCAGTTTAGAATCACCCTAAAGTTGAATCAAGATCATAGGAGTTATGATGAAGAAGTTATCCCACTTTTAACCGAAGTGACTCCAGTTTACCCTGTTTGGATATTTGGCAATTTCTTCTTGATTCTAATCAAACCAGAATGAATCAAGATGTAAGAAGCTTTATTTTGACTCATAAATCAGTGTAGAATCATCCTGAAGTTGAATTAAGATCATAGGAGTTATGATGAAGAAGTTATCCCACTTTTAACAGAAGTGACTCCAGTTTACCCTGTTTGGAGATTTGGCAATTTCTTCTTGATTCTAATCAAACCAGAATGTATCAAGATGTAAGAAGCTTTATTTTGACTCATAAATCAGTGGATAATCACCCTGAAGTTGAATCAATATCATTGGAGTTATGATGAAGAAGTTATCCCACTTTTAACTGAAGTGATTCCAGTTTGCCCTGTTTAGAGAGTTGGCAATTTCTTCTTGATACTAATAAAACCATAATGAATCAAGATGTAAGAATCTTGATCTGGACTCATAAATCAGTGTAGAATCACCCTGAAGTTGAATCAAGATCATAGGAGTTATGATGAAGATGTTTTCCCACTTTTTACCGAAGTGACTCCAGTTTACCCTGTTTGGCGATTTGACAATTTATTCTTGATACTAATAAAACCAGAATGAATCACGATGTAAAAAGCTTGATTTGGACTCATTAATCGGTGTAGAATCACCCTGGAGTTGAATCAATATCATTGGAGTTATGATGAAGAAGTTATCCCACTTTTAACCGAAGTGATTCTAGTTTACCCTGTTTGGAGATTTGGCAATTTCTTCTTGATACTAATAAAACCAGAATGAATCACGATGTAAGAAGCTTGATTTGGACTCATAAATCAGCGTAGAATCACCCTGAAGTTGAATCAAGATCATAGGAGTTATGATGAAGAAGTTATCCCACTTTTAACCGAAGTGACTCCAGTTTACCCTGTTTGGAGATTTGGCAATTTCTTCTTGATTCTAATCAAACCAGAATGAATCAAGATGTAAGAAGCTTTATTTGGAGTCATAAATCAGTGTAGAATCATCCTGAATTTGAATTAAGATCATAGGAGTTATGATGAAGAAGTTATCCCACTTTTAACCGAAGTGACTCCAGTTTACCCTGTTTGGAGATTTGGCAACTTCTTCTTGATTCTAATGAAACAAGAATGTATCAAGATGTAAGAATCTTTATTTTGACTCATAAATCAGTGGATAATCACCCTTAAGTTGAATCAATATCATTGGAGTTATGATGAAGAAGTTATCCCACTTTTAACCGAAGTGATTCCAGTTTGCCTTGTTTGGAGAGTTGGCAATTTCTTCTTGATACTAATAAAACCATAATGAATCAAGATGTAAGAATCTTTATCTGGACTCATAAATCAGTTTAGAATCACCCTGAAGTTGAATCAAGATCATAGGAGTTATGATGAAGAAGTTATCCCACTTTTAACAGAAGTGATTCCAGTTTACCTGTTTGGAGATTAGGCAATTTCTTCTTGATTCTAATCAAACCAAAATTAATCAAGATGTAAGAAGCTTTATTTGGACTCATAAATCAGTGTATAATCACCCTGAATTTGAATCAATATCATAGGAGTTATGATGAAGATGTTATTCCACTTTTAACCGAAGTGATTCCAGTTTACCCTGTTTGGAGAGTTGGCAATTTCTTCTTGATACAAATAAAACAAGAACGAATCACGACGTAAGAATCTTGATTTGGACTCATAAATCAGTTTAGAATAACCCTGAAGTTGAATCAATATCATTGGAGTTATGATGAAGAAGTTATCCCACTTTTAACCGAAGTGACTACAGTTTACCCTGTTTGGAGATTTGGCAATTTCTTCTTGATACTAATAAAACCATAATGAATCAAGATGTAAGAATCTTTATCTGGACACATAAATCAGTGTAGAATCACCCTGAAGTTGAATCAACATCATAGGAGTTATAATGAAGATGTTTTCCCACTTTTTACCGAAGTGACTCCAGTTTACCCTGTTTGGAGATTTGGCAATTTATTCTTGATACTATTAAAATCAGAACGAATCACGATGTAAGAAGCTTGATTTGGACTCATTAATCAGTGTAGAATCACACTGGAGTTGAATCAATATCATTGGAGTTATGATGAAGAAGTTATCCCACTTTTAACCGAAGTGATTCTAGTTTACCCTGTTTGGAGATTTGGCAATTTCTTCTTGATTCTAAAAAAAACAGAATGAATCACGATGTAAGAAGCTTGATTTGGACTCATAAATCAGTGTAGAATCACTCTGAATTTGAATCAAGATCATAGGAGTTATGATGAAGATGTTTTCCCACTTTTTACCGAAGTGACTCCAGTTTACCCTGTTTAGAGATTTGGCAATTTCTTCTTGATTCTAATCAAACCAGAATGAATCAAGATGTAAGAAGCTTTATTTGGACTCATTAATCAGTGGATAATCACCCTGAAGTTAAATCAAATTATTGGAGTTATGATGAAGAAGTTATCCCACTTTTAAGCGAAGTGATTTCAGTTTGCCATGTTTGGAGAGTTGGCAATTTCTTCTTGATAATAATAAAACCAGAATGAATCACGATGTAAGAAGCTTGATTTGGACTCATAAATCAGTGTAGAATCACCCTGAAGTTGAATCAAGATCATAGGAGTTATGATGAAGAAGTTATCCCACTTTTAACCGAAGTGACTCCAGTTTACCCTGTTTGGAGATTTGACAATTTCTTCTTGATTCTAATCAAACCAAAATGAATCAAGATGTAAGAAGCTTTATTTGGACTTATAAATCAATGTATAATCACCCTGAATTTGAATCAATATCATAGGAGTTATAATGAAGATGTTATTCCAGTTTTAACCGAAGTGATTCCAGTTTACCCTGTTTGGAGAGTTGGCAATTTCTTCTTGATACAAATAAAACAAGAACGAATCACGACGTAAGAATCTTGATTTGGACTCATAAATCAGTTTAGAATAACCCTGAAGTTGAATCAATATCATTGGAGTTATGATGAAGAAGTTATCCCACTTTTAACCGAAGTGACTACAGTTTATCCTTTTTGGAGATTTAGCAATTTCTTCTTGATACAAATAAAACCAGAACGAATCACGATGTAAGAAGCTTGATTTGCACTGATCAATAAGTTTAGAATCACCCTGAAGTTGAATCAAGATCATAGGAGTTATGATGAAGAAGTTATCCCACTTTTAACCGAAGTGACTCCAGTTTACCCTGTTTGGAGATTTGGCAATTTCTTCTTGATTCTAATCAAACCAGAATGAATCAAGATGTAATAAGATTTATTTGGAATCATAAATCAGTGTAGAATCATCCTGAAGTTGAATTAAGATCATAGGAGTTATGATGAAGAAGTTATCCCACTTTTAACCGAAGTGACTCCAGTTTACCATGTTTGGAGATTTGGCAATTTCTTCTTGATTCTAATCAAACCAGAATGTATCAAGATGTAAGAAGCTTTATTTTGACTCATAAATCAGTGGATAATCACCCTGAAGTTGAATCAATATCATTGGAGTTATGATAAAGAAGTTATCCCACTTTTAACCGAAGTGATTCCAGTTTGCCCTGTTTGGAGAGTTGGCAATTTCTTCTTGATACTAATAAAACCATACTGAATCAAGATGTAAGAATCTTGATATGGACTCATAAATCAGTTTAGAATCACCCTGAAGTTGAATCAAGATCATAGGAGTTATGATGAAGAAGTTATCCCACTTTTAACCGAAGTTTTTCCAGTTTACCCTGTTTGGAGATTTAGCAATTTCTTCTTGATTCTAATCAAACCATAATGAATCAAGATGTAAGAATCTTGATTTGGACTCATAAATCAGCGTAGAATCATCCTGAAGTTGAATCAAGATCATAGGAGTTATGATGAAGAAGTTATCCCACTTTTAACCGAAGTGACTCCAGTTTACCCTGTTTGGAGATTTGGCAATTTCTTCTTGATTCTAATCAAACCAGAGTGAATCAAGATGTAAGAATCTTGATTTGGACTCATAAATTAGTTTAGAATCACCCTGAAGTTGAATCAATATCATTGGAGTTATGATGAAGAAGTTATCCCACTTTTAACCGAAGTGACTCCAGTTTACCCTATTTGGAGATTTGGCAATTTCTTCTTGATTCTAATCAAACCAGAATGAATCAAGATGTAAGAATCTTGATTTAGACTCATAAATAAGTTTAGAATCACCCTGAAGTTGAAAAAATATCATTGGAGTTATGATGAAGAAGTTATCCCACTTTTAACCGAAGTGATTCCAGTTTACCCTGTTTGGAGATTTGGCAATTTCTTCTTGATTCTAATCAAACCATAATGAATCAAGATGTAAGAATCTTGATTTGGAATCATAAATCAGTGTAGAATCATCCTGAAGTTGAATCAAGATCATAGGAGTTATGATGAAGAAGTTATCCCACTTTTAACCGAAGTGACTCTAGTTTACCCTGTTTGGAGATTTGGCAATTTCTTCTTGATTCTAATCAAACCAGAATGAATCAAGATGTAAGAATCTTGATTTGGACTCATAAATAAGTTTAGAATCACCCTGAAGTTGAATCAATATCATTGGAGTTATGATGAAGAAGTTATCCCACTTTTAACCGAAGTGATTCCAGTTTGCCCTGTTTGGAGAGTTGGCAATTTCTTCTTGATACTAATAAAACCAGAATGAATCTGATGTGATCATGGACCGGATCACTAAGGAGAACAAGGAGAGTCTAGATGAGCCACATGAAGCCACATTGCACCAGCAGCCTGGTGATGATGCTCTAGCCATTCCTGAAGGTCCCATGACTCGTTCCAGAGTCAAGAAGCTTAAAGAGAATGTTGTTGGATTACTCACTTCACATCCACAACAAGAAAGTCTTGGACAAGGTCTGATCCGAGATGTCTTGATCACCATTCAAGCCATCTCTACATCAAGCTGAGTTAGTGTCTAGGCAAGACATGGGGTGCGTGCTCTTTTCCTTGCTTTTGGTTTTGTCCCACGAGGTTTTCGGAGGAAGGTTTTTAACGAGGCCACAACTTGTCTTCACATCACTTAGGCCCTATCTCGGTCCAAGGCTAAAGAAGTTTACATTTTTATTTCATTTTAAAAGCTTATGTTAAACTTAAACTATAGTTTCCTTTTTGCTTATTTCCGAAACCCTAGAGAGCATGTTCTCTGGTTTCTCCTTATTTAAACGGGTCTCTAAACCCTATTGTACTCATCCATCTTTTAATCAACGAGTTATCTTTCTCCTTGACGGCTCTGTCTCTAGAAGTGTGTCGAGTTCTGGTGTGTAATATCCAGAGACCTAAGGGTGTCTAAATTGGTGTGTCATATCCGATTTGTTCATCTAGGAGTATCAAGAGATCTTCCATCCCTCTTGTGTCACCATTCAATCCAAAAACCTTGAAGAACTTGAGTCTCTGATTCGTTCTTGCAAGGATCTATCCATTCCCATCAACCAAAGAGCATCCTAGGGGCGCATCAAGTGGTATCAGAGCAACTTTGGTTGGGAAGTACTCGTTTTCTCTCTTGTTTCTTTTTGTTTCATCCGTGTTTCATCTCTATCACCTTGAATAAGCAGTAGAACTAATCTGTTTAGGGCTGCTCGAGTTTCATAAGAGATTAGACAAGGTTCTTAAACTTTTCCTTTTTTGCTTTGCGGAAGCCCTAGAGAGAGAAACCCTAGCCGCATAAGTCTTTGCCTTTGTAGATCACTTTGTTTCATCTGTTTAACTTGTTAATCACCTTGAACACGAGTAGATTAAGGTTGTTAGGGTGCTAGAAAACCTTAGAGAAGATTAGAAAGCATGGGATCCGAGTCTGAAGAAGAAGCTGCACTCGCAGGAAGAACAAGCTTCTCATGGAGGCTATGTCGGCTCAACTCAACCAGAACATGGTGGCAACCATGACCGAGATGATGAGGGCCAACCTCAATGACATCCGGAGAGAGCTCAGAGAAGACATCAGGAGAGCTACTAGTCAATTGCCAAACCGAGAGACTAGGAGAGAAGAGAGACCTCATGCAACTCGCCAAGAGCATGATGGTTATGAGGAGACTGACAATGAGTATGAACACCTCAGTTCATCCTCAAGGCTAAGCCAAAGAAGACATAGGCGTGTCCAAGAGAGAATGATGAACCAGGGAGATGAGCTTGCTGGTTTGAAGATCAAGATACCCCCATTCCATGGCAAAGCTGATCCGGATGCCTACCTTGAGTGGGAGAAGAAGATTGAGTTAGTCTTTCAGTGTAAGCAGTACACAAACCACAAGAAGATTCAGATTGCTGCCACTGAGTTCTATGACTATGCTCTAAGTTGGTGGGATCAGTACATCACAACTCGTAGGAGGAATGGAGAGGAACCAGTTGAGACTTGGACCGAGATGAAGTCTATCATGCGCAAGAGGTTTGTTCCAAGTCATTACCACAGAGACTTGCACCACCGGCTCAGGAAACTTACCCAAGGATCAAGATCAGTGGAGGAGTATTACCAGGAGATGGAGTTACTCATGCTAAGGGCTAGCATATCAGAAGATAGAGAAGCAACCATGTCAAGGTTCCTATGTGGTTTAAACCGAGAGATACAAGACAATGTTGAGATGCAACATTATGTGGAGCTTGAAGAGATGCTACACAAGGCTATTCTTGTGGAGCAACAGCTCAAGAGGAAGGGACATTCACGCAACCACTATGGCTCTAACCGGTTCCACAACACCAAGGAAGAGAAGTCACCTTATCCTAAGGAGTCTAAACCGTTCCAGAAGGATCACAACTCCTATCCAAGAGAAGAGACCAAACCAAGCAGTGCTCTTGACAAGGGCAAAGGCAAGGTTGAAGCTTCTAGTTCCAGAGCTCGTGATGTCAAGTGTTTCAAGTGCCAAGGAAGAGGTCATTATGCCACTGAATGTACCAACAAGAGAGTCATGATCTTGCTGGAAGATGGAGAGTATGCCTCAGAAGATGAGAACACCGAGTCTGACCAAGAAGACACTGAAGAAGATCATGAAGAAGGACCATTCCAGGGGAAGCTTTTAGTAGCAAGAAGGCTTCTAAGCTTGCAAAACAAGGCTGAGGAGCTAGAGCAGCGTGAGAACCTCTTCTACACCCGGTGCTTGGTCCAAGGAAAAGTGTGCAGCCTCATTGTTGATGGAGGAAGTTGTGTCAATGCTGCGAGTGAAACAATGGTTCAAAAGTTGGGATTGAAGGTTCAGAAACATCCCAAGCCTTACAAGTTACAATGGCTGAATGAAGAAGGCACCATGAAGGTTTCAAGTCAAGTCCTTATTCCCTTAGCCATTGGGAGATATGAAGATGAAGTCTTGTGTGATGTGTTGCCTACGGAAGCTGGTCACATACTTCTTGGAAGACCTTGGCAATCTGATCGCCGAGTTATCCATGATGGCTTCACCAACAAGCACTCCTTTGAGTTCAAGGGACGCAAGACCGCCCTGGTTCCCTTGACACCCAAGGAAGTACAACAAGATCAGATTCAACTCCAAAAGAAGAAGGAGATTGTACACCCGGTGCTTGGTCCAAGGAAAGGTGTGCAGCCTCATTGTGTGATGGAGGTAGTTGTGTGTGAATGCTGCGAGTGAAACCATGGTCCAGAAGTTGGGATTGAAGGTTCAGAAACATCCCAAACCCATACCGTTACTAATGGCTGAATGAAGAAGCACCATGAAGGTCTCAAGTCAAGTCCTTATTCCCCTTACCATTGGGAGATATGAAGATGAAGTCTTATGTGATGTGTTTTGCTATGGAAGCGTGGGTCACACCTTGGGCAATCTGATCACCGAGTTATCCATGGAATGGCTTCACCAACAAGCACTCCTATTGAGTTCAAGGGACAGCAAGACACCTCTGGTTCCGTTGACACCCAAGGAAGTCACACATAAGATCAGATTCACTCAAAGAGAAAGGAGATTGATCTTAAACTGGTCTGGAACTAAGTCAGCAACTTCTATGCTAACTTTGGTGATATCAAAGAACTCTCCACTGCTATAACATCTGCTATCTTACTTATGTGTTAACAGAAACTCTTTTGAACATCACAGATTCTACACCGGTAGGTAAGTCTCGAGTGAAATGGTTTCTCTTTTGCAGGAGTTTCAAGATGTATTTCTAGAAAGAAGACATCCCATTGGTTTAAACACCGTTTGAGAGAGGGATTCGAGCATCGCAGATAGATCTTCTTTTGTATCAAGGATCTACAGCTCCAGCACCGTCCAGCAATACAGAACCAATACCGGTTGACGACGACAAGGAGTGTGCAACCCAGACAAGTGGAGGAGCTCATGGAGAAGATGGCTATATCCGAGTGAGAGTGTGTAGCCCATGTGTCTGTACCTAGTGGCTCTAGTGCCTAAGAAAGGATGGTACATGGCGTATTGGATGTGTTGATTGTAGATGCAATCAGTCAACATCACACAGTGAAGTATCGGCCACCTCTACTATCGCCTAGAGCTTGATATGATCTGCGTTGATCGAATTACGTGGTTCTGCATCTTTTCTAAGATAGTATTTTAAAAAGTGGTCTCTCATCAGATTCAGGATGAACAGAAGGAGATGAATGCGCATAGCCTGCATTCAAAACTAAATCATGGATTCATTAACTGAGTCGGTTAGTTTTGCATTTGGATTAACCACATGCACTAGTACATTCATGGAGGTTTAATGAATCATGTTCTTAGATCATTCATATAGGTCATTTCTGTTGTAGTATACTTTGATGACATCTTAGTATATAGCAAGAACTTAGAAGAACATCTAGATCATCTTAGGGCTGTCTTGAATGTTTTAAGGAATGAAAGCTTTATGCCAACTTGAAGAAGTGCCACCTTTTGCACGGATAACGCTTGGTTTTTCCTAGGTTTGTTGTGAGTGCAGATGGAGTTAAGGTCGATGAGGAGAAGATCAAAGCCATCAAAGACTGTGCCGAGTCCAACCAGCAGTAGGAGAAGTGAGGAGTTTTCCATGGGCTTGCTGGGTCTATAGGCGATTGTGAGAGACTA
>CAJHQQ010004081.1:0-33207 GCA_905132885.1 Moricandia moricandioides
TCTTTGTGCGCGTTCACGCCTGATAAAAGCTTTAACTTTTAGGGTTTATAGCTAAACTGAAGTAACATATGTCCTGCAAAAATATAATAAACTTTGGTATTTGTTTAGAATACTGAGTATCTTGTTGTTAAAGAACAAAATTATTTTAAACTTAATATCGATATATATTGTTTTGAATAAAAAGTACAAATGGTGTTGTTATAGATGCACAAATCACTAATCTTGTTTTGTATCGATTAAAAAAATTATTAGCGATTAATTAAATTGGAGCTGCAGCATGATAAAAGGGAAAGACAATAGTAAAGGAGAAAAGGCCAACACACGCAAAACAGTCTCTGTTCTAGGTAGTGATTTTTACTAATACCTAGAACAGTAATGATAAGAAAATTTTATAAAATAAAATAACAAACAACTAAATAAGGAGGCAGAGAGACAGGCCAATCTTTGTTTTTTCATTACTTGTCCAATTTAAAATTATTATTTATTAGACAGAGAAAAAAACGAAATGGTTGGAAAAAAAATGTCTTTGACTAATGTTAAATTGGTCTAGTGGTAAAAAAGTTGCGACCGTACCTACTGCTATCTAGATTTAATTTGCATTGTAAATAATTAAATATTTATTGGATCCCGCTGAATAGGTGAAATTATTTTTTTTATACAAAAAATGTATTTATCTCTCTTAGTACATAACATAGGCTTGTTTCTCTTTACTCTCTGATGATATTGGTGATGCTGATATATGTGCATGTACAAGTCGATGATGATGTGATGAATATTGCATGAGGAAAATTGTGTGGATTGTCATTGCTCGCGTGAGAGGCGCGAAGGGCCTATAATTTTTTAAAAAAACTAAACAGTTATGAATTATTATTTTTAAACTTTGAGATTTACGACAAATCTCTCAAATAGATTTCTTTAATTTTTTGTCACAAAAATAGATTTAAAAAATATATATATATATATATTTTATTATTTTGATTTTTTTTTTAATTTTAAACTTTATCCCAAAACTCAACTCATAATTTTAAACAAGTCTAGATTAGTTATTTCAATGAGTATAAATACATATCTACATTTTCTAATAAATTCTATTTTGATCATTTTTTTAATATTATTTTAATGATAAAACTTTTTTAAGCTTATCCTATGGTATTTCTCATATGAATTCTAAGAAAAGAAGTTTTATAATATAGAAAACAAACTGAAGCATTATCATTTTGGGGCTTAAATAATTTGACTAGGCTTTCAACTGCTAGGGCCTTCTCTGCTATCGAAAGGAGACTAAAACCAAAAAGTAACCATTCAAGGTTGTCACAAAGTGTCCAAAAAGCTTAAATATAGTAAGAAAAGCTCACCCAGCTGGGTTGTTAGCATCTCGTTGTAGATGCTGAGGATTTGGATTTTGCTGTTGATGTAGCTGACCACTTACGACCACAGACTCACAGCTGTTATCTGTGGTCGTCCCAGAAGCCTACAGTCCAAAATAAAACTTAAGCGAACATCTAACAGACTAATCCTCCCTCCGTTTTTTTTATATTTGACGTTCTAGGATTATGCACACATATTAAGAAACATTTAATTTTTTATCATTTTCTAAACAAAAACAGCATTAATTATTTACCTAACCACAATTCAACCAATAATAAAATAGAAGGTATAATATCATTGGTCGTCTAACATTAATTAGTAATAAATTTTACATAGAAAATTGAAAACGTCAAATAATTTGGAACAAAAAATTTTCCCTAAAACGTCAATTATTAAAAAACGGAGGGAGTATATTATAGAGACACAAGTTGAAGAGTTTACAGTGTGAAGTTGGTGTTTCATGTGGCCATTCTCATAGACCAAGTGAGAAACTTGCTTCTGCACACGATCATTCTCTTCCATGAGGAGTTTATTCATAGCACTGAGCTTTCTGTTCACTGTCTGGAGACAAGCAGCTTCTTTCCTCTGCTTCTCTCGACATCTAAAAACCAAAAGCAACTTTAATAACTCAACTATGCCTAACACAAGTAATACATGTATGATGTGAATAAAAAGTAATGGATAAAGAGAGACAACATCTATAAAACCATCCCAATGATAAGTAAAGAGGAAAAGATAATGTAATTCTTCAATTCATATCCGTTTGATGGAAATAAATGTCAACAAACGCATTCAAAGACAATTTTGTTAGATGTCACTTTCTTGCATTTAAAGTTTCCACTGTGTCAAAGCAGAGATTTACATGACATGGATCTACATTAAATTTCAAAACATGATGGTCACTTAGATCTAAAAAAAAGAAAAAAATCATAATTGTCAGATCAGAAGAGCAGGGAAATTTTTGTAATGAACTTAATTACAAACAGAAAAAAAGACAATATTTTGGTGAGAAACAATGATACTACAGGGAAAAAAACTTGTAGCTTCACCTGCGGTTCTGAAACCAAACTTTGATCTGTTTGGGCTCGATGTTGGAGAGAATAGGACATTCTCGTATGAGTTGCTGCCTTCTGAGAGAGCTAGGCTTAGGACACTCAGTGTAAACTCTCTCAAGAGCTTCCACTTGCTCCGGCGTGTACCTAACATACTTGCCGGAAGCAAAACTGTAACACCCGTCTCCTCCTCTCTTGAGAACGGCGTGCTACTACCGATAAAATATTGAACTAAACCGATTTATAAAAATATCAAATAACATGTTAAAATATTTAATAAAGTAAAAGCGAGATAAATCATTTTTAAATTTAGAAACCTAAATAAAATATACGCAAGATAAATCTTTTTTTTTACATTAAATAACAAGAATAATTCATATCAAAATATCAACTAAAACCGAATGAAAACCGATATAAAATACGAAGATCCCAAAGACATCAAACCGTCCAGATATCTGACTACTCGTGATGCCCACCTGAAAGGGGAAAAAGAGGGGTGAGCAACAGGGGAGTCACTCAGTGAGGTATGGGAAGCTAAACCCGAAGTCCATGGACCCCGTCATAACACTCTGAATAAATATAATTTAATTCTAACACGTAACAAACACGGTACCTAAAGTACCCAAAGATCAAACAATGGTCCTAGCGAGATACACACCCGCTGCCCACTAACAGGCCAAAAACAACAACGCCGAATACGTGCTCGGTAACACACGCCCGGAGACGATTTATCGACCTCAGCCTTGGCAACAACAGGTCGACTATGTTGTGCCGCAACATCTCTACACAAAACACACTGGTCACAAATCACTCTACGGAAGTACGTCTCCGTAGCCGACCACAACATTACACCTCAATTCTCAACAAATATATATATGTACATAGTATATATATATATATATATTTAATATCAATTATCAAAGAACAAGTAAAGTTGAACCCTCTAACACCCTATATCCGGTTTAACAGAGAACCTAATGACTAAACAAGCAACCTCTAATATATAGACTCAATTCACGAAGACGGAACATATTAGAAATAAATTATGTTTATTCAAAATCCTAAACCGTGCACAAGAAGTTTGGGAATAGCCCTCACCTTAGCCATATAAAAAAAAAATGAAAGTGGATCGGAAAATAGACGAGATGACTTGATCACCAACAAACTAAGGTTTCGCCATGGATCTCGATCTCAATAACGACACACCAGATTGAAAAAGAAAAGAGCCAAAATAAGTGATTGTTTAAAAACTTGCAGCACAAGAAATCAATATAATCTCTTTTAACCTTTACGGCTTGGAATCAAAGTGGAGGATCTCAGCCCCCAAAGGGCACTGTCCCCTCTCGTGACTCACGGTTGATGATCACGCCTGGTCAGATTGAAACGGCGGCTCTGGTTGTGGTGGTTGGTGGTAACAAACGCTGCGGCACACATAAACACACACAACTCCGACAAGAAAAAGAGAGGAACAAGGAGATAATAAGAGGGTAATGTCCGGTGGTGGCAATGGTGAGTGTTGAGGACTCCGGTGATCTTCAGCTCGTGCTGGTTGCGAGATGCAGCTCCAACATGGAGAACAAATAGGAAGAAGTCAGTGTTGACAACATGGCGGTGTCTCCCTCCATCAGTCTCCAATAAACCCGAGAGAAAACAAAAGGAGAGGAAGAAAACAAAATAATAATATGAAGATCATGAAAATATGAACGTGAGGAAGAAAGAACAAAGAAGAGAGGAGAGGAGTGAAGAATAATAAAAGAGAGGTGGCGGCTCATGCTTTCGCAAGGAAAAGATATTTATAAATATAATTAGGTATAGGATACTTCACGTACAACTAAAATTAATAAAAACTTAACCGGTTATTAAAATAAATTTGTTTGGTCCAAGAATTAATTAAAACAATTAAAATCGGTTTAGAAATCGGGTCGTTACAATTCTTCCCCACTTAACCGGAATTCGCCCCGAATTCAAAGAAGAATCAGGAAAGAACTTCAACGGTTACATAGGAAAAAAAAAGAACACAAGGTGAGGCACAAACAAACGGACAGAAATTTAGACTCCTCCCGCAAACAAAACAAAAATAGGGAGTGCTAAAGATTAATCGAATAACCTTTGACAGAAGGGTGTCATTTTTTTTTTTTTCAAAAACTCCCAATCCCAGAAATATTAAAATTGTTTGAAACCGCATCCCATAAATCGCCATCCCGGGTCAGAGCCGGGACGGAACCCGCTCTGATACCAAATTGTAACACCCGTCTCCTCCTCTCTTGAGAACGGCGTGCTACTACTGATAAAATGTCGAATTAAACCGATTTATAAAAATATCAGATAACATGTATTAAAATATTTAATAAAATAAAAGCGGGATAAATTATTTTTAAATTATAAACATAAATAAAATATACGCAAGATAAATCATTTTAAAACATTTAATAACCAGAATATTTTATATCGAAAATTCATATAAAACCGAATGAAAACCGTTATAAAATACGACGATCCCCAAGACACCAAACCGTCCAGATATCCGACTACTCGTCATGCTCACCTGAAAGGGGAAGAAAGAGGGGGTGAGCAACAGGGGAGTCGCTCAGTGAGGTATGGGATGCTAGACACGCAAACCACTGACATGAGTAATAGAACTCCCACTATGGAAGTTTAGCTCTAACACGAACAAACACAATGCCTAGAGCATCACACAAAACAAACAATGCGATGATAGCATACCGCTAGTCCATACACCCCGCATTTCCTCATAAGGATATACATACTCTGCGTCGCTAGTACAGTATGTCTCTGTACCCCCGCCCATAACCATCTGCGTCAGATGCAAACGTCTCTGCACCACGCACCACACAACAATCTGCGTCGATAGTCCGAACGTCTCCGAACCCCCGCCCACCACATCTGCGTCGATAGCCCAGGCATCCCTGAACCCCCGCACACCTCACATAGTCCCTACCGAATATCTATATATATATATTTATATATCATCAATTGACATCACACAATCCAATCACAATTGAATCCTCTAGACCCCTAATTCCGGTTTACAATGAATTAACTAACTATCAATCACGACTCAAGCAAATGGATCATGTTTCGAAATCTAAACTACAATAGGAAGAATTCTACACCGGTACGGGATTTACGGAATAGACCCTCACCTTTGCCACGAGTTTGAAGTTGAACCATAATTAGTATGAGGTAAACCAAATCACACCATGATCGCGAGTACAAGAAACATGGTCACGTGACCAAAAATGTGATCAAAAGTGAGTGGCCATGAAAGTGGTGGCGTGACACCACACATACCAAAGCACGATCACATGCAACAAAAGGAAAATAATAGATAAAAAGATTAGCTCTTAGATTCATCAATTAGAATTTTGCTTGCTATCCAAGAAACAAATAAGAAGGTGCACTCAACCTCACGTAGTGGATATGCGGTAGATGACGATGGTGATATGATCTCTGGTACATCACGACACGACTTTCCAGCGACATGACGCGTCTCTGGTGGTGGCTCATGATTTATGATCACGGCTGGTCGCGTTGGAATGGTGGCTCCATCTTCACACACGTTCTCCATCGCTGGCCACCGGTATGAAACGGCAACGCAGCAACGTCATGGGCCTCCAACATCGACGCTTCATGTCTAGTGGTAACTGGAAACTCCGGTGGTGAACATTGGTGGTGGCTTCGTCTCGTCTCCTCCCCTCGCCATACACACAACGTGAAGACGTGAAGTGATACGAGAGTGATGAGCAAGATGGGTGGGGAGGAGATCAAGAAATGAATGAATCGTGGGATGGTTTCAAGGAGTAATCGCCGCTTACGGCTCATAACTTTTAGGTTTAGAAAAGAAGAGAATATATACATACACGGTTTGGTTCACGAAAACAATAATTAATTAGACCAAAAGAAACCATATTGGTTTGGAGAAATTTAATTAATGAACAGAAGAAAACCAAACCGATTTTTTTTTTTTTTTTAGAATCCGGGTCGTTATCAAAATAACAAGAATAATTCATATCAAAATATCAACTAAAACCGAATGAAAACCGATATAAAAT
Organism: Moricandia moricandioides; assembly: GCA_905132885.1. Lineage (NCBI taxonomy): Eukaryota > Viridiplantae > Streptophyta > Magnoliopsida > Brassicales > Brassicaceae > Moricandia > Moricandia moricandioides. Next base: position 6,494 of record CAJHQQ010004081.1, read on the forward strand.
ACGAAGATCCCAAAGACATCAAACCGTCCAGATATCTGACTACTCGTGATGCCCACCTGAAAGGGGAAAAAGAGGGGTGAGCAACAGGGGAGTCACTCAGTGAGGTATGGGAAGCTAAACCCGAAGTCCATGGACCCCGTCATAACACTCTGAATAAATATAATTTAATTCTAACACGTAACAAACACGGTACCTAAAGTACCCAAAGATCAAACAATGGTCCTAGCGAGATACACACCCGCTGCCCACTAACAGGCCAAAAACAACAACGCCGAATACGTGCTCGGTAACACACGCCCGGAGACGATTTATCGACCTCAGCCTTGGCAACAACAGGTCGACTATGTTGTGCCGCAACATCTCTACACAAAACACACTGGTCACAAATCACTCTACGGAAGTACGTCTCCGTAGCCGACCACAACATTACACCTCAATTCTCAACAAATATATATATGTACATAGTATATATATATATATATATTTAATATCAATTATCAAAGAACAAGTAAAGTTGAACCCTCTAACACCCTATATCCGGTTTAACAGAGAACCTAATGACTAAACAAGCAACCTCTAATATATAGACTCAATTCACGAAGACGGAACATATTAGAAATAAATTATGTTTATTCAAAATCCTAAACCGTGCACAAGAAGTTTGGGAATAGCCCTCACCTTAGCCATATAAAAAAAAAATGAAAGTGGATCGGAAAATAGACGAGATGACTTGATCACCAACAAACTAAGGTTTCGCCATGGATCTCGATCTCAATAACGACACACCAGATTGAAAAAGAAAAGAGCCAAAATAAGTGATTGTTTAAAAACTTGCAGCACAAGAAATCAATATAATCTCTTTTAACCTTTACGGCTTGGAATCAAAGTGGAGGATCTCAGCCCCCAAAGGGCACTGTCCCCTCTCGTGACTCACGGTTGATGATCACGCCTGGTCAGATTGAAACGGCGGCTCTGGTTGTGGTGGTTGGTGGTAACAAACGCTGCGGCACACATAAACACACACAACTCCGACAAGAAAAAGAGAGGAACAAGGAGATAATAAGAGGGTAATGTCCGGTGGTGGCAATGGTGAGTGTTGAGGACTCCGGTGATCTTCAGCTCGTGCTGGTTGCGAGATGCAGCTCCAACATGGAGAACAAATAGGAAGAAGTCAGTGTTGACAACATGGCGGTGTCTCCCTCCATCAGTCTCCAATAAACCCGAGAGAAAACAAAAGGAGAGGAAGAAAACAAAATAATAATATGAAGATCATGAAAATATGAACGTGAGGAAGAAAGAACAAAGAAGAGAGGAGAGGAGTGAAGAATAATAAAAGAGAGGTGGCGGCTCATGCTTTCGCAAGGAAAAGATATTTATAAATATAATTAGGTATAGGATACTTCACGTACAACTAAAATTAATAAAAACTTAACCGGTTATTAAAATAAATTTGTTTGGTCCAAGAATTAATTAAAACAATTAAAATCGGTTTAGAAATCGGGTCGTTACAAAAACCTTTATCCGGCGACTCTCTGTGCATCGTGTGGACCATCATAGCTCAAAAGAAAGTGGAATCTTTTAAGGAAGACCCAGATGGAGTTTCAAGCTAAAGAATGAAACTTTCGAGTTGTTTGTTGTAGTTGCTAGGTTCTTTTCAAGGGTAGGCTCTCTGTGTAGAGAGAGAGCCTCAACTAACGTTCATGAGATAAATGGTGAGAAGAAAAAAGAGTTTGTGAAAGAAGAAAAAGATATGTTTTTTAGTTTTGTTTATTATCTCTTCCGGTTATTTTTGGTGAAGAGAGAAAACGCAAGAGAGCAATGGCGAGAGGAAGAAGATAAGAGGAGCAAGAAAGTCTGATGGTAAAGGAACCTCAACTGAGGTGCTTCGTGGTCTGGTGGTGCCTCGTAGTCTGGTGGTAAAAGAATCTTAACTGAGGTGTCCGCCATCACGAGTTTGAGTCCGGCCACAGCGGATTTAACATGGTTTCCATTTGGCCTCCAGGACTTTTCTCGTCTGCGCAACGCAATAGTCGGACTAGTGGGAGGTCCGGATACTTGGATTATCAAAAAAAAAAGGAGAGAGAGAGAGAGAGAGAGAGATGAAACCTGTGGTGTAAGAGCATGTACGAGGGTTCATAAGGGGTTCATAAGGAAGGTTCACACACAGTTTTCTAGATGAACAGTGATGAACTTGTGGTGAACATGTATCACCACTGTTCTGCGGGCCCCACAACACGTGGCGGCCCGTGATTGGTCTATTTTTTTTTTTTTTTTAAAACAAAAAAGAAAAACAAAAAAAATTAATAATAAAAAAAAAAAAAAGATGAACCCCAAAGGGGGGTTCATTGGTGTGGATGCCCTAATGAGCGTGACGAGGGGAGTGCCAGCTGCTTACTGTCTCTTTGACTGGAGGGGATGGAACTAAGGTTGTTAAGTCTAATTTTGGGTGGGCTTTAGGTGATTAGTAAACACAATTTTAAAATTTTACAATTTACTATTATCATATGTATTAAAAATGTGAAAGATGTATCTTTTAGAAACAATTACTTTTTCTAAAACATAGATTATAAAGAATTTTTATGTTTACCACATTATTGGTATCATTATTCATCTTTACCTTTACTAAAGAGAAATTTTCAAAAATATCTTCTTTTTTCAGAGACAAAAAAATCTTAGATTAATTAAAATCCAAAATTTTACATTCCATAACTTTTCTCACCCTAACTATAAACCTTATATCTTAGATTAATTAACCCTAAAGTTATAAGTGTATTTTTACTTCTTAAAAATACAGATAAAAGTGATTAAGATAAACATGAAAAATAGTAGTAGCAATGTGATATTTTAAGATAATTTTCCTAGATTATATTGAGTATTAAATATTTTTTTGAAAGATTAGAGATTTTTAGTCACTATTATCTTCAATGAAATATAAAAAATGTATTCAAAGCTGAGTTGCATCTATTTAAACAGTTTTTATACTTCTACTTTGTAACTTTCTTTTTCGCAAACATAATGGAAAATCATGGATTTGTTTGAGAGAGTACCACTATCAGAGGTATGAAGTTAATCTCAATGCTAAAGCTATATTATTGTGGAAAAAAATATAGTCATTACATTTAAAATTAAGAGTTTTTTAATAAAATGAATATTTAATTCTGTATTAATTTAAAAATATATGATTTTATAAGCTGATACTATTTAATATATAAAATGTTAATATCTTATTTAAAATATTAATAAATATATTAAATCATCATCTTAATATATTTTACAAAATATTAAGTTTTTTAAAAATAATTATATATCTCAAAATAAAATGATAATTACATCAAATAGGTAAATAAACAAAATAAAATATCAAATTAACTTCATATATATATATATATATATATATATATATATACCAAAATTCGAAACAGTATAAGGTATAGAAACATAAGTAAAACTTATGTTTAATATTAATTTGGTATTTATACTAACTCACAGACAAAAATCAAAATCAAATATTTTAAAACAGTCTATTTAATATTTTTTATTTTAAAGGTATTTTGGTAACAAATTTTTTTTAAGTCTATATTAAAGTATTACTCTACATTTATTCGAGTTTTGAAATTTAAGTTTTAAGGGGGAAAACAAAAAAAATCATTTCAGGCATAGAAATATATGGGCTTTTTATCTGTTGGAAACGAAGGTTATAGTCAATAGTTTGGGTTTAGCATTGAACAAAGCCCATTAGGCAAATTGTAACCTTCCCGCGTAGCCAATAGAACCGTGAGAGAGACGGCAAGAGGAAAGACACCTCGACGGCAAGAGGAAAGACACCTCGTCGTCGGCGTCGGAGATTGATGTAGCAGAGATGTTTTCATAAATCATATAATTGTTTAACTATTAAAATAACTCACAAAAATATAAATGTGCTATTTTATTTTCGATATTTATTCTATTTTAACTTTAATAGTAAGCAAATTTATTATAACTATAAAAATATTTATATAAATACAAAAATTAATAGCTAATGTATTATACTAATAATATTTTAAATTAGGTATACTAATAATAAATAAAATAAAAAAGGATCTTATCAACATTTTCTCTTTGTTGAAGGCTTGACATTATCAGGGCCGGGCACGCCGGGAGGGACGCCTATTAAGAAGAAGTAAATGAGTCGTCCCGAATGCTTTCCTCGAACGTTTTCTCTTAGGAATCTGCAATATGTGTATGAAGAAATGAGTATTTTTTTCATGCTTTTCTTTATATCAATTAAAACTTACCTTTGCCATTGATTCCTCGTCCTCGTCGTCGTGGTCTGGCTGGCTAGACTTGATTGTAATAAACTCCTGTTGAGAAACTCGACGACAATGAAAAATGCAAACTGATACAAGCAAGCAAGCAAGGGAGGAAGGATGAACTTACCTTATGTTTGTGTTTTTCAGAGGAGAGATGGGTGATGAAATGTGTAACGCTTAGGGCAGTAAAGTTGCATGATCTGCAAAAAAACGACGAGGCACTGCACTTGCGAAGAACATATCTCTCCTGAGACCTCGCCAGTAGGTTTGGCCAGAGCCACTCTGCAGTATAGTAGAGACGTGACATAGTCACAGGAGTATATGTACGTGCCAGAACAATGTTGTAGTATATACTCTGTTGTTTCAGAGAAAGGAGGGTAGAAAGGTAGTGCTCCAGATCATCAGATATGAGCATTATTGTAGCTGGTGGTGGATTATCGTCTCTGAAATCATCCAATTCACTATAAATATATAGCACTACGTCACCTGTGAGGACGTGTTGAACAAGGATTCCAGTGGAAGAGAGGCCTTGAAGGAGGTGAGGATGTGCATTTTCCAGGTTGCCCATGGCAGTGATGGTTACGGGACCACAGTATCCCAAATCTTTCAAGGCCCCTTCTATACTCGGACGGATCCGGCGAGCATCGTAACCGTCTGGAACCGGACACGTGTCCATGTCCCACAACACCGTCGTTTTAGAATTTGCATACTCAGGCGCCGCTTGGTCGTTCATCTAAAACAACAAACTGAATTTAGGAGCAAGAAAGGAAAAAACAAGTATTAATTAAGACTTGCCTTTGTCGTTATGAAAGGTGACAAGTCTGGTACTTTCCTAGTAGTCTTCTTCTCCTGTTGAGAGACAATGAAAAGGTATTTGATACAAGGAGAGAGAGCTTAGAACACGATTAAAGGGGGTCTTAAAGGGAGCTCACTAAAACAATAAGAACCACTTCCCAAATTTCCTAATTAAGAACATGTTTTTGATGGTTTCTTACACTGTTTGGTTTGTTTTTTTTTCTTAATCAGACAAAAAAAAGTTTAAATGAGGTTTTTGGGTTAATCGTGTACTTACAGTCCTTTTGTGTTTTTCAGTGGAGAGATGAGTGGTGAAATTTGTAACGCTTAGTGCAGTAAATTTGCATGCTCTGCAAAAAAACGACGAGGAATCGCCCGCCGAACTGCATTTCCTAAGAACATAACTTGTGGTTGTGTCCTGAGATACTGAATGTGCCAGTAGGGTATTCCAGCGCAAGTCTGCAGTAAGGTGCAGAGGTGAGAGACTCCCACCATATAAACATGCCAGAACAAGGTTGTATCCCCTCTGAATTTGTTGATTCCGCCCAAGAGGTAAAGACAATTCTTCCTCCACTTCATCGGATATAAGCATTATTGTCGCTGGTGGTGGATTATTTCTTTTGAATTCCATCACATCACTAAATATGAGTGTGCCTACGCAATCTGTGATGGCGTGTTGCACAACGATTCCAGTGGAAGAAAGACTTTGCAGGAAGTGATGAGATGCTTCACTCAGGTTTCCCAAGGCAGTGATGGTTACAGGGCCATAGTATCCCGAATCTTTCAACGCCCCTTCTATTATCTGACGGACCCGACCAGCATCATAACCATCTGGAACCGGACAGGTGTCCATGTCCCACCATACCGCCGTTTTATAATTCGCATACTTAGGCGCCGCCTCCTCCTTGTCACTCATCCCTACTTTTTTTTTTGACAAGCTCAACTTCTCAGATCTCTCTACCTTAGGTTTTTTTTTATATTAGTTTATTATTTTTAGAAAATAGTAATATTTTCCAAATCATATTGAAAACGAAATTAGTATTCAATATATAACTTAAACTAACAAAATAAATGTAAAATATATTTTATAAATAAATAAATAAAAGTAATCGGTTGGAAACGAAGGTTAGTCAATAATTTGGGTTTAGCATTGAACAAAGCCCATTAGGCTAATTGTAACCTTCCCGCGTAGCCAATAGAACCGTGAGAGAGCCGGCAAGAGGAAGAAAGACACCTCGTCGGCGTCGGAGATTGATGTAGCAGAGATGTTTTCAATTATATGCTGCACCGTGGTTCTAACTTGTATTGTAATGACTGATATGAAGTTATACGTTCGTTGATTTTCAATTCAGGGGAAAACCAGAGTTACAATAAGTTCCACTTTAAACTTATTGGGAGGCTAGTAATATATATCTACATCTGATACATATTTCAAAATTAAGAAAAATAACTTACAATTTCCTTTATAACTCTGGAAAGTCCGAACCTTTCAGTTAGTTACATAGTAATAGATATACTCCCTCTCTTCCTCCATCACCTGCTACACATACAAAACATATGATAAGTCTTTACTAAGATCTTGACTTGTGAGATCAATATATACTTAGACTCGTTTTGGTACTTCTCTGTTGCCTAAAATCTTGTGAATTTGCAAGAGTAGATACCTCAACTACTATCTGTGGCTTTCACCTATGAAAGGTTCTTGTAGCAACTTTACCTTTGCAAAATTTTGAGGTCAGCTATTGGGTTTTGATGGGAGTGTCATCAAGAGCATCAAATTCCCAGTCATTGATTTCATCAGCCAAGGACTCTTCTCCATCGTCCAGCTCCAGCTCTAGCTGCTTCTTCGCCGGGTCTTCCTTCTCTGAAGACCCTTTTTTACTGTCTGGAGTTTCAACACCATCAGATTCTTTCTGGACTGTGAAGGAAAGTGGAACTTCATGCATCATTTTCAGGGACGGAGAGCGTGATGAAGAAGAGGTTCTTGAAGGAGACTCAATATCTAGAAGCGGGCGTTCGATGGATTCAAACTCTTCTTTTGTTTTGTCCAATGCCTCAAATAGTTCTTTCACTCTTTTATCATCTTTCCTGGATCAAATAACACCATAACCGTGAGAGAGTTATGTTTTCTTTAACTCAATACTTTTTGTATTTTTCATCGGATGAAATGAACAGAAAAATTCAATAGATATGACTACTATAATGTCTAAAGAGGTCATGTTTTTGTAACTTTACCTGGAGATACCTTCCGTCTGTGAATAGAATGGCTTTTTCATCGCATCCACCACACTTAATGTTGTTACAAACTGTCCAAGTTAATAAAAAAAAAAGAATCAGAAGATAAGTAATGAGAAAAGGACCGGGAGAGTAGAAACTTGTGCGACACTGTCTGGTCTCCGTAGTTGGAATAAAGCTTAGGAGCGTGTCTTTTATTGTTCAAATTGAGAGACTATATTTCTACTTCATAAAGCAAAGTACCTTGGCTTCGAGGTCCAGATACTCCTTCTCAAATTTTTTTCTTGAATCGATGGGCTTTGCATCGTTATCGTCTGTCTTTTTTTCTGCTTCTAGCCTGAAATTTCCCCCATAAACAGATCAAATATAGGTATCAGCCTAACTTTGGTCAAATAACATCTACAGGTCCAGAGAAGTAGTATGTTACCCTTTACTTGGTTCCAAAAGTTCGACCACTCTTCGGATCTTGGGTATAGAAGGGTCCAATTTTTCCTGATTTGATGTTGGAGAATATGAATACGAGATTAATATTTGCTTTACAGAGTCTGGAACCAAGTAAAATTCATTTGGTATGTTATCTACTGTATCATGATAAAACTCGCACAAATCTTGGGGTAAAAATTAGAATTTACCTTGTAGAAAGAGAGGAGTTGAACAATCAGGTCGATGAAATGGTCACCATATCTCTCCATCTCCCCACTTGAGTATCGATCCATGTTGGAAGGAATGTCAAAATATGGATCACATGCAATGTAATGAAGGAAGCACCATAATTGCTGAGTTCTTTGCATAGTGGAGATAAGACATACCTCACTTGTATTTCTTTTTGTTGAGCAAATTTAGACTGAATAACCCATGTATCTTCCAAAAATTTGATCCACTTATTTACAACATCTGCCTCTACTCGGCATGAACATATCGAGCGAGTTAGCTCGTCTTCCTACACCATAAGTCAGCCAAACATCACTAAACTATTCCTATGTGATAATTTATTTACTATGACCTTGCTTATGTTTCATCTCTTTAACAAGAATAAGTCGTTAGTTACCTTTGACTTTAGGTGCATAAGTATTTCATTACTTGCATTATCAAACTGCTCTCTTTCTTCTCTGGCATTGCGAAGGCGAGCCCGGGCAGATGTTATTGAGGTGTTGACCTTCAAAAAATACGTGAACTCTGTAATATGACCTAGAATAGCTAAATCTCTACCACTTGAGTAAATTGCTCTGGATTAAGTTCTTATGGAAGTTACCCTTTTCAGCTCAGCTTCAAGATCTTCCTTCATAATCTCAAGGTTTTTTAATTCTGCTGCTACATCCTGATAATCATATTCGTGGATAATAAGAATATGTACCATAAATATGAAAATAGAAATACAAAGCGACTGAGCCAATATTTCATGAACAAGCTCAAAGAGATTAGGGGATGAAAACCTTCTCCCGCTGGCTGACTTCATCAGTTTTGGAAAGTCGGTAGATAAGAGCTTCTTCTTTCTGGCTTCTGCTTTTAGATACGGAAACAAATATGCATGTGAACTATGATAGTACATAAACTAGATAGCTTTTAAAGTACCAGGTGGTTACATTTGCTCTCTCACCTATGATCCACTATTCTTTTTTCTTCTTTCGAGGTAGAATTGAGTAAAGATTCTGACAGAACTTTCAGTTTATCAACCTGCAAAATACAGAATGAACTCATTATCATCAAAACCAACATTTAATTGAGCAACTAGGTATATGATGAGGTCGTACGCTAGAGACATCAAGGCAATAATAAAGAACAGAGTTTATGTTTTGCCAAATAAGTCTTTGTATTCAAATATTTTGGAAAACAAGCTAATAATCAATCTATATGTATGAGACACTTACAAACAAAACCAACAAAAGCGGCAAAAGTTCTAGTTATGTGCAGTTCTTACCTTCTCATTGTGGTGTTGAAGGGAATCACCATTTCTTAATGTTTTTTTCTTCAGCAACAATGCTTCTAGCTTCGAAAAAGTGCGAACCTGCTCAAGAATTTCTCGGAGAGCCTGTATCGACCCAAATTATTCAGTACATGATCCAGAAATGCATCGAAAAAACATGAAGATACTTGGGAAAGCAAGGCAACAAAGATTTTCTTAGAAGCCTTATGGTAGTTCCTTTCACCTTATATGTGAAAAATATAATCAACATATTAACAACTAAGCACCGTTCTATACAAGATAAGTAAAAGCAACAATAGCTGGAAATCCGATATCAGATCTAATGTGAAGAAGGCTTAGAGCGAGCATGAGGCAATGAAAGTAGAGACAGACAATGTCACCTCAGTTGATGCAGCATTGGTTCCAGTGGTTTTTAAACTATCCTCGTTTGAAGTCTTCTCAAGAACCTTGACCTTCGTCTTATCAAGTTTCTCCATCAGAGCTTGGGCTTCAATATCTATTCTGAGACATGCACAAATGAGAATTAAAACGAGAGAAACTAAAATTTTAAAACTTGGACACTGTTACAACTCAACCGAAGGCTTCAGCCAGGAAAATTCAGAGAGTATATAAAAGGGTTCTGATCCAATAATACCTTGCAAGATCAGCATTGATTTTAAGCCCTCCAATTGCACCTTGGACATATTGCAAAAGTTCCTCACGTTTTGCCTAGAAAAAAATAAGAAGATAAAGAGGCATTACGAAGTGCAGGATCTCTAACGGTTTGTTGAAGGACATTTAAATCCAGTGGTCTTATTCATCCTGTAAGCAGCAACATATGTACTCTGACCTAATCTGGTCAACAATCCATAGTGAAAAGAAACAGAGTCTACGTGACAGAACACCTATATATTTTGCAAAAACCAACACATCCTTACCAGAACTTCATCCTTGTATTTCGAAAACACCACTGCCAAGTCCTGCACATTTTGAATCACTGCTTCGTGAACTTCCTTCTCTCCTGACAAAGAGAGCCTGTATGCATCAACCACGACCATATGAGCTAAAAATACAAGGTTCCATATACTCCTAGAATAGCTGAAGTACGATTTCAACAGAAGAGAAAGCATCACCCAAACAGTTCTAGAAGCAGCTGGACTTCTTCCTCATTTGGTGCTTCTAGAATCTGACTCACATAGAAAATACTTAAACTCAGTGCACGAAAAATGAAAATGGTCAGCCTAAATCGCTATAATGTCAGAGAAAAACATATGAAAAAATGTGATAAGTAAAAACTCAACGTGGTTCACCAAATTGGCTACGTCCACACGAGAAAAGAGAGTTGTGTCAATTGCAGATGTCAGAGTACAATTAAATTACAAGAACACAAGATATATATGAGTATCATGCGTCCTACAAGCTGACGAACTCGCGGGCTTAGATCCGGTGACTAAGTAGAATACCGCCACCCATACAAGAATGACAAAGTAGATCCCATAATGACTAATGGTATCAGGTCAGACTAGATTCAAGGCATATGAATACAATGCAGATAGCAATACGATGAATCTAAGCCTACATTGCACTATCAAACTTACCATAGACAAAACCATCCCTTCAAGAGCCTCACTGTGAAGAAATACATCTCGGAAAGTCATCAGCTCAGTGGGAAGACCAGGATCAACGTAATAAACCTATTCCAGTTTCACAAACACGATCATAAGCCATGATAACCAAAAGACATGTGGGATTGAATCACTCACGGTGCTGAAGTTCTTGGGAGAATCCTTGGCTTCTTCGGAACAAGGTTGATTCTCATCGAGAGAATCAGAAGACATTCTCTCGACCTCTCTAAGAGAAACGAGCCATCTCCTCAACAACTGCACTCTCTCGCCGCCTCTGGAAGAAACCGAGACCTCTTCTAGTCTCTTCACCGCGAGGCTAAAGCTCTTCACATTCCTCGATCCCTGCACATATCGGCGATTAGAAGGAATCGATCGGGAGATATTGACACGAGATTAAAGAAACTACGTACGATTCGATCCTGGATCAGTTTGGCGCCTTCCGAGACGGCATTTCCGGCGGTGAGTACGACGGAATCGGCGTAATTGCGAACGGTGCGGGTGAGATTGTTCTTCCCGCCGACTTCGACGGCTTTGTGCACCGCCGATCTCAACCACGACATTACAGATTCTCCTTCGCGAAATCGCAAAGCTCAATGGCTCGATTTTTCTCTTTTGTGTGAATATTATTAGAGAGGTTGGAGAAGAATAAACGGAGTGGGATGGGAGAGGGGAACAAGTCAGACGCAGCAACGTCTTCTCTCTTCAATATTTTCCCGGGTGATTCGATGGATGGTCTTTTTTTTTTTAATAAGTTTTCGATTTTTTTTGGCTATATTAATTGTTTAATTACCAGATTACTCAAGTCCAATTATATGTTTTTTTTTTTTTTTTGTCGACACAAATTTCATTAAAACAGCCCAAATGGCTTGTTACAGTGGTCGGCCTTTGAAATATCGAGGCCCAAAGACAGTAAATACAATTACAACTTTAAGCACGTAAGTATAAACCGACATTCATCAATACACGTGTTTAGTTTCTCAACTCCTCGAGCCATGTAGAGGATACGTGGCTTTCATGCGTAACATGAAATCGCCGGCACCGCTCCTCCACTGAATCCACCGTTGCAATACTCCTCCGCTTTGATGTACCTTCATGTCGATCCATACACAGATTTGGAGCCTCGTTCTTCCCGATCCAAAGTTACTTTCCACCTCAACTGCGACCTCCTGATCAGAGTTACCCTCCTTCACCATTGATTAAGACCAAAGAAGCTTTAATCAACCTGAAAAGAGAACATTCGTTGGACCACTATAAGTGCCAACTCTTCTTGATCTCCTCCAAACTGACTACAAAGCTCCATCAAACCAAACCATTTCCCCAAATAGAGATGCTTTCCTCAAACGCCTTATACGGCTAAATCAACAGGAAAGACTGATTCTCTTAGAAAACTGGTCAGAGTGAAATGATAAAAGAGATATTTAATCATGGGTCATCAAGATTCAATTAAAACCCAGTGGAAAGTAATATGAACTTTCTTTATTGAAGATATGGAAATAGATTGAAGATCTGCTTCAACAAAGAAAAGGAAAAACTTAACAAAACAAAAACATCACCATAGCGAAAAACATAAGATCCGCAAACGGAAGAGAAAATAAATAAAGATCGCCTAGCGAAGTAAGATCCGATAAACGGAAGTTTAAATCGATCTAGAGATCGAACATATGATACAAAGACAAAAAACAAAAGGGGTGGTGACCGGTGGCGAGGTGCTCACCGGCCACCGAAGAAACGCTTCATTTTTGTTGTTTCTAGAGAGAGATTGGAGAAATAAAGAGAGAGAGATTTTTGTCGGACCAAACCAATTATATGTTTTTTTAATTAAACGTATTCAGCTTCGATTAGTTTTTTTAACGACCAGCTTCATTTGGTTATTTCTCTTATTTTATGACAAGTTTTGTTCTTGTTGGTTTTATTACATAATTTTTTAATATAATTGTTTTTAGATAAGATAAATCTACCTTGAATATAATTATTTTATTATCCTGCATGCAAATCTTGAAGTTTGGATTTAATCAAATTGAAGATTAGAGATTATAAATTCATGTCGATATTTATCTACATAAATCCCATTTTTAAATAAAGATTAAGTAAGGACTGAAATTTTCTATATCTTAAGGATAAAGATGAATTATGTATGGTAAATTTTTCAAAGAAACATTTTTAAAGTTTTTGTCATAAAAGTAGATCATAAAAGTAGACTTTTTATTTTGAAAATTTTAATATTTATTTAATATTTTTAAAATTTTAAACTGTACTTCCAAAATCGCATCACGTAACTCTAAACTCTAAGTATAAATTATATAGTTTAAGAAATATAAATATATATATTTATTTTAATGGTAAATTTTTTTAAGTCTATCTTACATTATTACTCTGTTATCTACCCCCAATTTTAATTATGAATTGGCCTTTAATTTTAAAAGAGTCCTGAATGGGCAATTTTTATATGATTTTGTAACAAATGAGTTGGGCCATGGACTTCGGCACTGGCCACCCCCATTTAGACTGGGCCTGTCACAAGGCAATAGTTTCAGCCACCTCTCTTAAGGTCGTAATCAAGTATCAAACCCTTGATAATAAGAAACTTTATTATGGTATAGTAATATTGGTCGTTATTCCCTGGAAAGTTAGATGTTTTATTATAGATGATTTGTAGAAACCACTGGAAAATTATAAACTTATGCCGAGAGAAGACCATTTTAAAAAGTTCGTTTGCTTTTTTAGTTGTTTTAATTTGAGAGTTGATACTTCAACTATGTCATTTGTATATGAAAATGTGACGATATATGGAATTCAGTTTCAAAGACTTCTCAATATGAGTAAGTTAAAAAAATGTTGGCTACATGTTTTGCTTTTTTTTTGCAGTAACTGTGATTTCATATTCTGAGTATTTGACATTTTGTACATCCTATTCTAGCATTCTATGCTCACAATATCGTCTCAACGTCAGAGAGCATAACATCTTTTTATTTTGTCAACGAGCATCTTATCAAATGAAACTTTTTTCTTTCTATTATTACATCAAGTAGAACTTTTCTAACATCAACACTTTGAACAGTTTTGAACTTTGTACTAAACCTGAATCAGTTTGTGTTTGTATTAACCTAGTTGTTATTAAATTTTCATTTTACAAAGAGGAAACTTTCCAAACCAATATTAGTTAAACTTATATAACTAAAAGCGGATAATCCAGACAATAACTACAAACATAATTTTGTATGTTCTTTGTTGGTTATATGCGAAAGCTTATACCATATTTACCATTGAACTGGAATAGCATTAGTCTTTGTAAAGAAGAACATTCTGTTCGGTCAAGTTAGCTACCAAAAAACTTGTGATTCTAGTTGAAACATTTTGTCTATAAGAGCTTTAATCAACCTTTTTTATTGGAAAAAAAAAACTGAAAGGACAAGCGTCATAAAACAAATCTAGAGTATTACATTTTTTTTTGCATGTGAGTCATAAGATTTTTTGTGAGAATATGTAAATGGAATGAACTGATTTAGGTCAATACATGAAGCGTATAGTATAAAGTCTTGAGAAACAGATATAACAGCCATACCAAACGTTTATATGCCTACCTCTCCACGTTATTATGCTTATCTTATGCAATTTAATTCGGTATTATATGCCTACTTCTTCACGTTAAGCTTTTATTATCTAATTTGTAATGAGAATTTTGGGGTTTTCGTGTAGCTTTGATCTTACTATTGAAGCCGTGTCCACATTTTATTCCAGTGACTTTTCTTATTCATTTAGTCATAACAACTTTCTCAAAATATCTACCGCTCACATGTCCTGCATTACCTATGTTATGTTAGACATATAAGCTTTACTTATTGAGAAACTTCTTATAGTTCAAGCATGCAATCCAGTGAACATTAGTTTTAGTCCCTCCATTTAAGATTTATATACATAAACGTAGATCCTTGAACTACAAAAAAATCATTACAAATTTTAATAAATGTTTATGTTTCTAAAATCTCAAATCCGGTCCCGAATTCAAGTTGCAGTTATTCTCATGTACGTTAAAATTTTATGGATTTGAATATAATATCAATTGTAATGAGAGGAGTACTGGTCCATATTTCATATTTATTTCTTAATTTTGTACAAACTAATATTTTAAAAAAGTTATAAGAAAATGTCTAGTTTATATATATTTCTTGATGAACATTTTGCCATGTTTTTAACATTTTACACACAAAAAAAAGCCACGTATACAACAAGTATCTTCTTATTACAACTTAACTGAAGATATATTTCAGTAAATAAATACAAATATCAACCATTATTCTTCAAATTATATGATAGTTTTTGAAAAGTGATATACATTAGTAGAATAAAATTAGAAAAGGACAACAATTTTATATTGTTATTATCGTAAGATAGGTACGAGTTTAGCACGACTTGGACAGCTACTCGCTAATTAACTCAATTAAATGTAATTCGATGGACAAATATTTCTCAACAGATTGTCATCAACATCATATGTTTTTATGCCTAAAATCATTTTTTATATACTTTTGTTCAATCCATAAAACCGTATAGCTAAACCCAAGTTATTAAACATACCCTAAGCCCCAAGAAATAGACATAAAACATAAGGGTTATTTGCACAACTCCTCTCACCTAACCATTTACTTTTAGGTTAACACATTACATCAACATATACAAAACCAGAAAGAAAAAAAAGAAGCCAGCGTTAGATACAAAGAGATCACCCACCCACATTGACCATTTCACATCTCTTTCTTTCCTCTATAAAAAAAAATCCTCCTTATATAGTCTCTTCTCATCCCTATTCATATCTTCTTTGTGGGTATGAGCTTAAACCCAACAACCTGATAAAATTAGAAAAAAAAAAACATGTCTGGCTTTCTTGGAAAACTATCTCCAGCCAAAAGGGTAGTAGCTGGTAACAATGATCTTCCTCTGTTTTATCCAAACCAGACTTCCATGGAGAGATGTCCAAGAGACACACCTAGAGTTTCCGCCACACTTGCAGAGCTTCTCATGAATGTGGAGGATGCAAGAAATGATCAACTTGGTTTAGAAATGGCCTCACCTCTCACTTCTTCAGCATCTTCTTTCAATTCATGGACCTCAGCTCCAGCTTCTTCTATAACATCTTCCCCGTTTGTTCTCTCCTTCACCGACTTGACCTATAGCGTGAAGACCAAGAAAAAGTTTCCTCCTCTTTGTGGTAACTCATCAAATGACTCAGCCTTGAACACTAAGATACTATTGAATGGTATCTCAGGTGAAGCCCATGAAGGGGAGATGATGGCGGTTCTTGGAGCAAGTGGGTCTGGTAAATCAACGCTCATCGATGCATTAGCCAACCGTATAGCCAAAGACAGCCTTAGAGGCTCCATCACCTTAAACGGAGAGGTTCTTGAATCTAGCCTCCAGAAAGTCATATCGGCTTACGTGATGCAAGACGACCTTCTCTTCCCGATGCTCACCGTGGAGGAAACTCTAATGTTCTCAGCAGAGTTTAGGCTCCCTCGCTCCTTATCCAAGAAGAAGAAGAAAGCAAGAGTACAAGCTTTGATTGATCAACTAGGTCTAAGAAGCGCTGCAAGAACCGTGATTGGTGATGAAGGACATAGAGGTGTGTCTGGAGGAGAAAGGAGACGTGTTTCGATTGGGATAGACATCATCCATGACCCTATTATACTCTTTCTTGATGAGCCAACCTCAGGGTTGGACTCTACAAGTGCCTACATGGTCATCAAAGTGCTTCAAAGAATCGCGCAGAGTGGCAGCATAGTTATCATGTCTATCCACCAGCCTAGCTACAGAATCATGGGACTGCTAGATAGACTAATCTTCCTTTCTAGAGGAAACACAGTCTTCAGCGGCTCCCCGACACATCTTCCTCAGTTCTTCTCAGAGTTCGATCACCCGATCCCTGAGAACGAGAACAAAACAGAGTTTGCTCTCGATCTCATCCGGGAGCTGGAGAATTCTCAAGAAGGAACCAAGAAGCTCGTGGAGTACCACAAGGAGTGGCGAGCAAAACAAGCAGCAGCACGCTACTACAACAACGGTATCACTCTCAAAGAAGCGATAACCGCGAGTATCTCCAGAGGGAAACTCGTCTCCGGAGCAACAAACTCTCCATCATCATTTCAAACCTACGCAAATCCGTTCTGGATCGAAATGATTGTTATTGGCAAACGCTCTATACTAAACTCAATGAGGCAGCCTGAGCTCATCGGGATGCGTATAGGAGCTGTGATGGTCACAGGAATCATCTTAGCCACAATGTTCACGAAACTAGACAACTCTCCCAAAGGAGTCCAAGAGCGTCTAGGCTTCTTCGCCTTCGCAATGTCCACAACATTCTACACATGCGCAGAAGCCATCCCAGTCTTTCTTCAAGAACGTTACATCTTCATGAGAGAAACTGCTTACAACGCGTACCGTAGATCCTCCTACGTCCTCTCACAGTCCATAATCTCCATCCCTTCACTCATCTTCCTCGCCGCAAGCTTCGCAGCCACCACTTTCTTCGCCGTTGGTCTCGCCGGAGGCCCCAGTGGCTTCCTCTTCTTCTTCCTTACAATCTTGGCTTCCTTCTGGGCCGGAAGCTCCTTCGTGACGTTCCTATCAGGCGTCGTGTCGAACGTAATGCTTGGCTTCACCGTCGTTGTAGCGATCCTAGCTTACTTCCTCCTCTTCTCAGGATTCTTCATCTCTCGTGATCGTATCCCTCTCTACTGGATCTGGTTTCATTACCTCTCGCTTGTTAAGTACCCTTACGAAGGTGTTTTGCAGAACGAGTTTGAAGATCCGACCAAGTGTTTTGTCCGAGGGATTCAGATATTTGATAACTCGCCGTTAGGGCAGTTTCCCAACGCTGTGAAGTTGACTTTGTTGAAGAGTATGAGCGGTGTTTTGGGGATTAATGTGACGGCGGAGACGTGTGTGACGACGGGGATTGATATTCTGAAGCAGCAGGGTGTTACGGAGATTAGTAAATGGAATTGCTTGTGGATCACGGTAGCTTGGGGGTTCTTTTTTAGGGTTTTGTTTTACTTCACGTTGTTGATTGGAAGTAAGAACAAAAGGAGGTGATGAAACAGTCTGTTTCTCTTGATTTGTCTGAAAATCACAAAAAGGTTGTCGTGTTTTATTTTATTTTTTTCAGTTAAAATATTTGTATTTCTTCGTTATAAGTAATTAATTAATATAAGGTGTATTTAACTTTCCCTTGAAAAGAATAAAACTAATATATTTAACGTTAACTAGATTAATCGACAAAAAATAATTCACTAAAGATTATAATTTTATATGTAATATATATATTGGCTTTAACCAATTGATACAAATTTGTTTTAATATTTTGTAACTGAAATGTTCTAATATTTTTGCTCACTTCGCTTATGATAGATACTTGTACATATTTGATTGAATAACTCGTAAATAAAATTGTAATTATATTGAAATGAAAGATAGCACATGATTATTATTTATTGTAATAATTTGATTCCTGTAAAGATAAAACTATGAGTTTGGTTGTCATATAAAAAAATTGTTAACTTATATGTGTGTGTGCTTTGGATCTTTTTAAGTTGATGTTGTCATGAGAAATTTTTCATTTTCACATTTGAGATGGTTAAACAATATGATTATAAGACATAATATATGGTTAACTTTTGAATTTCAGAAAATTTTACAAAGGTTGGATAATTAAAGCTTCATCTTGAGAAGACATGAGTTTGTAACTGATATGCTTTGGTGAAGAAAGATGGCCAGCAAAGATACGTACACACGATGCTACTAACCGTGGCTGCTCCAACCATCATGTTCATCACAACTATCTGTAGCTGGATAGCTTCAAGAGGCGACGCACCGCCCATTATCATACCGGTCATGGCTCCCGGTAGAGAGATCAATCCAACGGTTTTGCAGCTATCCAGAACCGGAGATAGAGATATCACCAAAGCTCTCTTCACCTGTTGTAACGTTGCTTGTCTTGGCGTCGCTCCTAGTGCCAATGCTGTCTCCACCTATATGGTTTTTTTTTTCACAAAAAAAAATCAATTAAACCGGGAACGTGGTTCGGTTAAGTTCGGTAAAAAAAATCATTGTAGTTTTTGGAAGAAGTTTAACCAGGTTTAGTTGCATCTTGATGTCATCTCGTAGCTGTTTCATGGTAACTCCGGTAACCGTCATGGCGTTTCCGACCATCATCCCCGTCACAGGGATCATATACCTAGGAGTGAAAGGAAAGACGTTGAGGACGACGAGCAGGGACATTGTGATTGAAGTTCCGGCGAGGATAGATACTCCGGCAACGTACTTTCCACGTGGCACGTGCTTGGCACGTTGTCCGGCGGTGTAACCTGCTATAGAGACCTGACCAACATCAAACTATTGTAAATAAAAACAGATATTAAGTGAAATCTATATTATTAAAAAAAAAAAAAAAAAAAAAAATCTATATTATTAAAACTGAATTATTGTTTGGAAACATAGATAATAATATAAATGAAAATTGTTTAGATAAATGGATAGCAGTATACAAAATTTCTTTTTATTTACAAATTTAGCATTTGTATTTACAATAAATTAATTACTTTCTTTTTGTATTTCTTTTTATTTACATATTATACCACTGCATTTAAAATAAATTTAAATTAAATAATTACAATTCCAAAGCTTATCTAACCAAATCAATATTTATATATTTGAACATTAAAAAGTTTTAGTATGTAGTTTCATTTAAAAATAAATTAACAAAAAAACAACAAGTTAATATATAAATAATACAATTACATCAAATTGTATCAAGTTATACATTTTTAATATAATATTATGTACAAATAAAAAAATATTATCAACATCTATATTATAATATATATATTCTACTTTATATGTAAATTACAAAACATAAAAAATATACATGTGATTTTTTATAAAACCAAAAACTTTATAAATTTACATTGAACACAAGTTAAATCAAACATCCGGGGCGCGGTAAAGTTCTAGTATATATTGAAACTGACCATGAAGAGATAAGCAAGGATGATCCAGCCTGCGTTAGCTTGGTTGAATATGAACTGAAGAACGAATCCGATAACAGAGAGCTGAAGAAACGAGCGAGAAACAGAGTAGATCATGTCACTTTCCAAAGAAAGTTTCTGCGAGTAGGAGAGAGCCACGGCCAGTAGCACAACCGCCAGGGCCGCCGCAGGCTTCACCATGCCTTGGAGATACATGATCAGCCATGTGTAGTTCTTGAGAAAAGTTGCTTCCCACTCAAGATCCATGTCTCTTTCTTTCTCTCACGCTTTGCTTTTTGTGTGTTTGTCGTGTTTGTAGGAAGGTGGTAGTGGTGAAGGGAATAATAAAGTGGACAACAAGTTACAAAGAGTGTAGACATTTTCCTCTTATCTTTATTATTCCATTAGCTGATGTTTGAGTTCCTTTTTTCATTTTTGGTGTTTGGATTCTGTTACTTTAGTCTAGAACCTTGTGTGTTCAGCATTATCAGATAACCTTTTCTTTTATTGCAGAGGAAAATGACTTGAAATAGATTATACAATAAAATGAATTATACATATTCTAAAAAAAATCTTGTAAACAAATTGTTTAGTATTAGTTTGAAATTTGTTATTTAAAACTATTCTTATTAATTTGCAATGTATAGTTAATAAATAAATGTAAAGTAAATTTTAAATTTATAGATTAAAAATTTAACCAATATTTTTTCTTGCAAGAGTATCCATTAGCAAAAGAATCTGCCATATAATTACATGGAATTTCTCTAATACAACGCATACAAAAAAAAACTTAGGGTTAAAAGATGTCTAGCCTGACCTGAGAGAGAAACCTTTTCCATCAATAATTCTCGAGTCAGATTGTTTAGACATACTAAAATGATTGAAAATTTGGTAGATTGGCATTCTTTCTAATCATCAGAGCTTAATCATCTTTGTAATCTTTGAATAGTTTGATTAGCTCTAATGTCTGTGACGATTCCCAATAAACAAAGCAGGAACATGAAGCTACTATTATTATTATTTTTAATGTAAATCACACAATTAAGAGTGGTCAGCTACTCGGAGCTTTGCACCAAACTAATAAGGAGTGGTCAGCTTCTTAGAGGTTTCACCAAAGGACTAAATCCAATTCATTTAATGTATGTAATTAGCTGACAAAAGAGCAAAGTCAAAAGAGATAATGTATGTAATTAGTTGACAAAAGAACTGAGTCAAATGAGAGTGTATTTAATCAGGAATTTGAATTGGGGTGATTTGATCTGTCATTCAGTTTTACATTATTTTAGGTGAATTGAAAAATAGTATAAATTTAGTTAAACTATTTTATAATCTTATCCAGAAACAGATATATATATATATATATATATATATTAATTAATAAAAAAATTCCACCAAACCATTCTAAAATCACTTGAAATAATGTGAAATATTTTAAATAACAATAGATATTGAAATGTATAAAACTATACATTCAATAATAGTGGATTATAAACTTTTTAAGAAAATCATATTTGAATAACAACATATTGAGCAATTTAATACAAAACAACATAGATGTTGGTTTCCAGTGGATTAATCCAAGCTAGACTACACTGGATGGACTATGTCGCGTCCAATTAAAAACTGTCTGAAAAGCAAATTGATCCCTGGTCAAAATAGGTAAGACCTGTAAATGGGTCTAGTAGTAAGTGAAAGCCCAAGGCCATCAACACTGAAATGGGCCACGAGATGCCTCAACCCAACTCAGAAGTCAAGGAAACAGAGCAACGGTCATCTCTGCTTAAAGACAAAAACAGAGAGTCACCTTTGAGTACGGAAAAGTGCTGGACAATCAAGACCGTAAATCGGTTCCAGGCACTGACGAAAGAGTAAGATGTCGACACCTGTCTAGGGCTTATAAACTAGGGTTTATCTATCCTTTGTATAAAAAGTATACTCAATGTAACAGAACCTTAAGAAAGCAAGAATGAATGAAATCTCTTTGAAAGTTTCAATCTTTGTTCAGTTTCTTCTATTTTGAGTTTCTGTTTTCATGGTATCAGAGCATCAGGAACATAAATCCATGGAATCTCTGGCTCTCACCATCCCAGCGCTCAACATCACCAACTGTGTTACGGTCAAGCTCACCGACCGAACATACTCACCATGGAAACTACAGTTTGAGTCTTTTTTGTCTGGTCAAGGGTTTCTGGGTTTCGTCACCGGCGAACTTCCACCACCAGCCACGCATCTTACGGTTCCAGGTATCAACAACACTTCAACAGAAGTCCAAAATCCTGATTTTCACACCTGGTGTCGTGTTGACAATATCATCAAGGCGTGGCTTCTTGGTTCTTTCTCCGACGAAATCCTCAGCGTCACAGTGAGTTGCCAAACCTCTGCAGATGTTTGGGCTACCCTGGCAAGACATTTCTCTCGAGTCTCCTCTTCAAGGTTGTTTGAACTTCAACGCAAGCTTCAGACCATGACCAAGGCTGCAAAATCGATGGGTGATTATTTGAAGGAAGTCAAGACTCTCTGTGATCAGTTATCCTCTGTTGGTCATCCGGTTAGTGAAAAGATGAAAATTTTTGCTGCTTTGCATGGTCTAGGTCGTGAGTATGAACCTATTAAAACCAGTATTGAAGCTACTCTTGATAATGTACCTGTCCCAACGTTTGAAGATGTCATTCCCAAGTTAACTGGTTATGATGATAGACTTCAAAGTTATGTGTCTGAGACAACAATTTCTCCTCACGTTGCTTTTCATACAGTTCAGACTTCAGGGCCTTCTGGAAACTACAGTAATCGCCGAAACACTTATGGTCGTGGTAACAGAGGACGAGGTTCATTCTCCACACAAGGAAGAGGTTTTCATCAACAAATCTCCCCATCTCCCAATGCTTATGGTGGTAACAACAGTGTGATATGTCAGATTTGTGGTAAGATGGGTCATCCGGCTCTGAAGTGCTGGCACCGCTTCAACAATAGCTATCAACATGAGGACCTCCCTACAGCACTGGCTGCCATGCGTATTACGGATGTGACAGAACAATCGGGTCATGACTGGTATGCTGACTCTGGTGCTTCAGCTCATGTCACAAATTCTACTGCAAATGTTCAGAATGCTCAGCCATATAAAGGCACTGACTCAGTGATGGTAGGCGACTCAAGCTTTCTTCCAATCACCCATACTGGGTCTGCTTCCATAGCTTCAACCTCAGGTAAACTACCTCTTAAAGATGTGTTGGTTTGTCCAGATATTACAAAATCTCTTTTATCTGTCTCAAAGCTTACACGAGATTATCCTTGTTGTTTTGAATTTGACTGTGATATGGTGCGCATAAATGATAAGGAAACAAAGAGGTTGTTAGTCATGGGAACACACAGTGATGGTCTTTATATGCTGGAGGAGCCAAACTTCAAGTCCTTCTATGCTTCTCGCCAAAAGTCAGCTAGTGATGAAGTCTGGCATCGACGACTTGGGCATCCTCATTCAAGCATTCTTCAACATCTTTTATCCAGCAAGCTTATTTCAGTAAATAAGTCGGTCAAGACATTATGTGAAGCCTGTCAACTCAGCAAGAGTCAGAGACTTCCATTTTCGCCTTCTAGTTTTGTAGCTACAAGGCCTCTAGAGAGAATACACTGTGACTTATGGGGTCCTTCACCTGTAGTTTCTGTTCAGGGATTTCGATACTATGTCGTTTTTGTTGACAATTACTCGAGGTTCAGTTGGCTATTTCCACTCAAACTTAAGTCAAATTTCTATTCAACCTTTCTTATCTTTCAAAGTCTGGTTGAAAACAAGTTCAACACCAAAATTGGTATTTTTCAGAGTGATGGTGGGGGTGAGTTTATTAGTAAACAATTCTTAACTCATCTTCAACAGCAAGGGATTCAACAGTACATCTCATGTCCCCATACCCCTCAACAAAACGGTATAGCTGAACGTAAGCATCGACATGTGACTGAACTGGGTCTTGCAATGCTGTTTCAGAGTAAAACGCCTCTCAGATTTTGGGTTGAAGCATTCTTCACAGCTAACTTCCTTATTAATCTGCTTCCAGCTTCACCTTTACCTGATCATAAGTCACCGTTTGAATGTCTCAACGGAAAACCACCAGATTACTCTTCTCTCAGGACTTTCGGGTGTGCTTGCTTTCCCACTCTTCGTGACTATGCCTCAAACAAGTTCGATCCTCGCTCTTTACACTGTGTGTTCCTCGGATATAGTGAAAAACACAGAGGATACAGATGTCTCTTCCCACCAACAGGCCGAGTTTATATAAGTCGTCACGTTATCTTTGACGAGAGTGTCTTCCCGTTTCAAGCTACCTATGCGTCTTTACACCCTGTTTGTAACACACCTTTGCTTGATGCGTGGCAAAAGACGTTTGTCTCTCCACAAGTGGCTCCACCACCACAAGCCTCTGCTGATCCTGAAATTTTACAACCATCACAATCTCAGACATCGGTGGTTCCTATACCTCAAGCAGTGCCCTCTTACCTCAGTGCCAATGACTTTCCTCCTCTTACTACTTCAAATCTGAGGACTATACCTCCTTCACGTAACACATTTTCTATGGTATCTCAAAGAGAGGACACTGTACAACATCTTTCCCCACGGCATCATCTCACTGAGCAGTCATTTATGCCTTCATCTTCTCCTCAACAACTTCATGTGCAACCAACAGTGACTACTAGCACAGAAACTGAGTGTACTGGGCGTACGGCAGGCTTAGATCCTGGTTCTATAGGCGACAGCGCTCAGTCTTCTGTGTCTAGGAGAGTCGCTACAGGTTATGTTACAGGTTCAGTCTCAAATCCAGTTATTCAAGCAACAAGACAAAATCTTCATCCAATGGTAACTAGAGCAAAGCTGGGAATTACAAAACCGAATCCCAGATATGTCTTGCTCACACACAAGGTTGAAATTCCTGAACCAAAAACAGTGTCTGCAGCTTTAAAACATTCAGGTTGGAATGCTGCAATGACTGAAGAATATGAAAATTGTATTGAAGCTGGAACTTGGTCACTCGTGCCCAGAACTCGTGATATGCGTGTTCTTGGAAATAGATGGGTTCACAGAACCAAACTTAACTCAGATGGGACACTAGACAAGCTCAAATCTCGCCTCGTAGCAAAAGGAAATAACCAAGAAGAGAGTCTAGACTACTTTGAAACATTCAGTCCTGTCGTACGGACACCTACAGTCAGGACAGTCCTTCATATTGCTACCATAATGAAATGGGAAATCAAGCAAATGGATGTTAAAAATGCGTTTCTGCATGGAGACCTCTCTGAGACAGTGTATATGAAGCAACCAGCCGGATTTGTGGATTCCGCTAAGCCTGATCATGTTTGTCTTCTTCACAAATCTATCTATGGCCTCAAACAATCTCCCAGAGCATGGTTTGATAAATTTAGCACTTTCCTATTGGAGTTTGGTTTTGTATGCAGCAAGAAGGATCCATCCTTGTTTATCTACACTCATGACAAGGCAACAATATTTCTCCTGTTATACGTTGACGATATGTTGATCACTGGTAATAGTTCCGAGAAGTTGACGTACTTGTTAGCAGAGCTGCATAAGCAATTTCGAATGAAGGACTTGGGAAAGCTGCAATATTTTCTAGGAATTCAGGCTCAGTATCATGACAATGGAGTGTTTCTTTCTCAGCAGAAATATGCAGAAGATTTGCTTGTTATTGCTGCAATGAAAGACTGCTCAGCCATGCCAACTCCACTTCCCTTACTACTGGATAGAGGCAGGGATGATAAACACAAAGAAGAGAACTTCTCGAATCCAACATATTTTCGCAGTTTGGCTGGTAAGCTACAGTACTTGACACTCACACGGCCTGACATTCAATATGCTGTTAACTACGTATGCCAAAAGATGCATGCTCCTACCGTCTCCGATTTCAATCACTTGAAACGTATCCTTCGGTATATCAAGGGAACAATTACTATGGGGATTACATTCAACAGCAACACTGATTGTACATTGACTGCGTTTAGTGACAGTGATTGGGGAAATTGCAAAACAACAAGAAGGTCGATTGGAGGTCAGTGTTTGTTCCTTGGCAGTAACATCATATCGTGGTCTTCCAAGAAGCAACCGACTGTTTCTCGGAGTTCCACCGAAGCTGAATATAGGTCTCTCTCTGAAGCTGCCTCTGAGATCACGTGGTTGAGTATTGTTTTGAAAGAACTTGGTGTTCCTCTTCTTCAAACTCCTGAGCTCTATTGTGATAATTTATCTTCGGTGTACCTTACTGCCAATCCAAAATCTCACGGTCGCTCAAAACATTTTGAACTTGACTATCATTACGTGAGAGAAAGAGTTGCTTTGGGAGCCATTGTTGTCAAGCACATTCCTGCAGGTCAGCAAATTGCAGACATATTTACTAAATCTCTGCCTTTAGATGCGTTTGCAAGGTTGCGTACCAAACTTGGTGTCATGGCTCCACCCACACCAAGTTTGAGGGGGGCTGTAAATGGGTCTAGTAGTAAGTGGAAGCCCAAGGCCATCAACACTGAAATGGGCCACGAGATGCCTCAACCCAACTCAGAAGTCAAGGAAACAGAGCAACAGTCATCTCTGCTTAAAGACAAAAACAGAGAGTCACCTTTGAGTACGGAAAAGTGCTGGACAATCAAGACCGTAAATCGGTTCCAGGCACTGACGAAAGAGTAAGATGTCGACACCTGTCTAGGGCTTATAAACTAGGGTTTATCTATCCTTTGTATAAAAAGTATACTCAATGTAACAGAACCTTAAGAAAGCAAGAATGAATGAAATCTCTTTGAAAGTTTCAATCTTTGTTCAGTTTCTTCTATTTTGAGTTTCTGTTTTCAAGACCAA
>CAJHQQ010004082.1:0-33200 GCA_905132885.1 Moricandia moricandioides
AGTATGTTCTCTGGTTTCCTATTTAAAGGGTTCTCTACACCCTCTTGTAATCATCCAGTCTTTTATTAAACAAGTTACATTCATTCTTGTCGGCTCTCTCTCTCTAGAAGGTGTCGAGTTCTGGTGTGTAATATCCAGAGACCTAAGGGTGTCTAATTTGGTGTGTCATATCCAAGTTATTCATCTAGGAGTATCAAGAGATCATCCATCCCTCTTGTGTCACCATTCAATCCACACGCCTTGAAGGACTTGAGTCTCTGATTCGTTCTTGCAAGGATCTATCCATTCCCATCAACCAAAGAGCATCCTAGGGACGCATCAAGTGGTATCAGAGCAACTTTGGTTGGGAAGTACTCGCTATCCCTTCTTGTTTCTTTGTGTTTATCATTCGCATAGCTAGAAGGAAGTGTTCGCTTTCTCTCTTTGTTTTGTTCTTGCTTGCTTTTGATTCTTGCATCCGTGTAGCATCCATAACATCTTGAATAAGCATTAGACTATTTTGTTTAGGGCTGCTCGAGATTCATAATAGATTAGACAAGCATTCTTAGACTTTCCTTTTTTGGTTTTTTCGGAAACCCTAGAGAGAGAGTAACCCTAGCCGCATGCATCTTCTTTGTCGATCACTTTGTTCTTGTATCTAAGTTGTTTATCACTTATAGCACGAGTAAAGTAAGCTTGTTAGGTTGCTAGTAAACCTTAGGAGTGTTTAGGAAAAGGTTTAGAGGTTTTTCCTTTTTGCATAAACTTATTCCATTTTGCTTGAACCGATTTCCTTTTCTTAGGCAATTTCCATTTCACTTTGTCTTGCTTTGTACGATTGTTCTCTTTTCCTTTTTACTTGTTTTTCTTTTCCTTTTTGCTTGTCTCCTTCCCTAGAACTCTTTACTGGTTGTCTTGCTTGTTGTTACGCAGGAAGCATGGGTCTCCAAGTCTGAAGAAGAAGCTTAACTCGTCAGCTGCTCATGGAGGCTATGTCGGCTCAACTCAACCAAAACATGGTGGCAACCATGACCGAGATGATGAGGACCAACCTCAATGACATCAGGAGAGAGCTTAGAGAAGACATTAGGAGAGCCACTAGTCACTTACCAAACCGAGAGACTAGGAGAGAAAAAGAGAGGAGAGAGGAGAGACCTCAGGCAACTCGCCAAGAACATTATGGTTATAAGGAGACTGACAATGAGTATGAGCACCTCAGTTCATCCTCAAGAAGAAATAGGCGTGTCCACAAGAGAAGGATGAACCAGGGAGATGAGCTTGCTGGTTTGAAGATCAAGATACCCCCATTCCATGGCAAGGCGGATCCGGATGCCTACCTTGAGTGGGAGGAGAAGATTGAAAGCCTTGATGGAAAGGAACCAGTGAAAACATGGCCTAAGATGAGGGCTATGATGCGTAGGGAGTTTGTTCCAAGGAAGTACCACAAGGAAGTACTTCTAAAGCCGTTTGAGACCAAGCTATGCTCCTCAAACTCAGTCCACAAACAACAAGACAGCATGACATCACGTCCATTCAGTGATATTGGATCATCTAGCAAGGAACCAATCTGTTATAACAAGGAGAAGACAGTCTCTAAGCCATCTAAAGAAGATAAACAATTCTGTTTATTCAGTGAAGAGGTTAAGGAGGCATTGTTACAAGTAATGATGGGTGTGGAGAAGCAAATCAAACGGACCAACACAACACGTCCATCCATTGAAACACAACATCAAGAACCAGCACCAGTTGCGCCTATCCAAGAAGATCAAGACAAAGTAACCTCACTTGTCTTTCATAAAGAAGAGAAGCCTGTTCAGAACGTCATGGTCCCTTTAAAACAACACATGGTAGCAGAGAAGACACCCAAGGAACCTCAGAGAGCTCATAGAATGAATCAACTAATTGTCTTTGATCCATGTGATTTCCAAAGGACCTTCTTAGGTACTTTTCTGTTCACTCCTTTTGTTTGGTACAAGAAAGTAGAAGTGGAACTATCAAGACACGACTTGGATACAAGACATGTTGTATTTGAGCCTGGAGGAGAGGTCTTGAATCAGAAGAACAAGATCAAACAGGTTAAGAAGAGTTCAGCTGCACCAACATGGGATTTTGTAGATTTCTCATCCTTTGAAGATAAGGGGTTGCACGTCTCAGCTCAGCAAGAGTTTCACTATGAAACCAACTGGAGAATGAAGCCAAATCAGTCACGGATCCAACAAACCAGACAACACAGAGAATGGCCTTCTGATCATCAAGATATTGCTAGTTTTGCAAAACATGCCGGTTTGGATCTTTCCCAAGAGGAACTTATGTCTGATTGTGCTGGAAGGTTACAGACCTACTCGTGGAGACCTGGAGAATATTTCCACAAGATTATCACCCTTGGAGAGTGCTCTGTTCGTGCTAGAACAAGTTGGGGTCATAAGGAGTTTGAAGTTGATCAAAAGGACTTGCATCTTGACCATATCAAGATATGGAAGCCACCAGATATGCATCAACTTCAGTACCAATGCAAAGATTATCAAAATGTAATTGGAGATGAAGGAGTCACTAGAGTCAATGGTGAAGTGATTACTGGAGCAGGAGGAGAACTCATGTTTTCTTCTCAAATCAAAGAGAAACCACCAGATAAACTTAGTCTACAACCATCTCCAAGGAAACCAACCCGGGGTAACTATCTAAACTCAAAGAAAAACATGAAACCTGATTTGCTTGCTGTGAGTACAGGTCAAACTGTTTTGAGATCTACCATTTGGGAAAAGAGAAGCTATGATAATGATCAGAGTATCAAGAATGGGTTGTTGGCTAAGTTGAAGATGCAACCATCAAACCTTGGAAACTGTCTAGCCGCCAGCCTTGACATAGGGACAGTCCGAGGGTCATATCTCAACAACCACAAGGATTTAACCATCAAACTCGACTGCCATGGAAACTTAACTCATCAGGGGCACGCGTCGAATTGGAATCAAGTCAAAACCTTCTCAGATGAAAGAGTTATGGGTTCTACAAATCGGGTGATCCTGTATTGGCTATCTTTGAATTTTCCTGAGTTTAAAACATCTCAATCCTATATATGGCGACCAGGTGAGCATGCTAAGGTAATTGATCATGTTTTCAAGAGTTCTTTTATCAATTACACAGATATGATGCACTTGTTTTTGTCAAAAGAGCCATGTGCAGATTATGATGAAGCTTGGAAGCATACAAGAAGAAAGAACAAGCATGTGGAAGACAAGCGGTTCAAGCCACCTGATTTGGATCAGGATAAGCACCAGGACGTCACTAGCTTCATCCTCATCAAAGAAGCACCACCAGAAGCACCACACAAGCCAAAACCGAGCAAAAACCAATTTGGGATAAGATTATTACTCTTTGATAAACTTTCATGTGCTAACTTGCTTTGTTTCAACATGTCAGGTTTAAGTAATGAATCAGGAACTAAATGGATTAGTGCCTTCTACATATCCAAACCAGTCAGAAACAATGCCTATCAAAGAGGCTTGCAAGGTAAAACCGATTTGAGGACAAATCTTTTTGAAGAGGGAGGGGATGATGTGATCCTGGAAAGCACCAAAGAATGGAAGCATGAACCTGAACCTGAAGAGCTTGAGGATGCAACCTTTAAGAGTGCATTTGTTGTGATCATGGACCGGAT
Source organism: Moricandia moricandioides (assembly GCA_905132885.1). Taxonomy (NCBI): domain Eukaryota; kingdom Viridiplantae; phylum Streptophyta; class Magnoliopsida; order Brassicales; family Brassicaceae; genus Moricandia; species Moricandia moricandioides. Next base: position 3,635 of record CAJHQQ010004082.1, read on the forward strand.
CACTAAGGAGAACAAGGAGGAGAGTCTAGATGAGCCACATGAAGCCACAATGCATCAACCACGTGATGAGGATGCTCTAGCCATTCCTGAAGGTCCCATGACTCGTTCCAGAGTCAAGAAGCTTAAGGAGAATGTTGTTGGATTACTCACTTCACATCCACAACAACAAAGTCTTGGACAAGGTCTGATCCGAGATGTCTTGATCACCATTCAAGCCATCTCTACATCAAGCTGAGTTAGTGTCTAGGCAAGACATGGGGTGTGTGCTCTTTTCCTTGCTTTTGGTTTTGTCCCACGAGGTTTTCCAGGAGGGAGGTTTTTAACGAGGCCACAACTTGTCTACACATCACCTAAGTGCTATTCTCGGTCCAAGACTACATGAAGTTCCATTTTTTATTTCATTCTAAACTTATGTTAAACTTAGACTATAGTTTTCTTTCTTTCCTTTTTTGGTTTATGGTCGAAACCCTAGAGAGTATGTTCTCTGGTTTCCTATTTAAAGGGTTCTCTACACCCTCTTGTAATCATCCAGTCTTTTATTAAACAAGTTACATTCATTCTTGTCGGCTCTCTCTCTCTAGAAGGTGTCGAGTTCTGGTGTGTAATATCCAGAGACCTAAGGGTGTCTAATTTGGTGTGTCATATCCAAGTTATTCATCTAGGAGTATCAAGAGATCATCCATCCCTCTTGTGTCACCATTCAATCCACACGCCTTGAAGGACTTGAGTCTCTGATTCGTTCTTGCAAGGATCTATCCATTCCCATCAACCAAAGAGCATCCTAGGGACGCATCAAGGTTGATGGGAATGGATAGATCCTTGCAAGAACGAATCAGAGACTCAAGTCCTTCAAGGCGTGTGGATTGAATGGTGACACAAGAGGGATGGATGATCTCTTGATACTCCTAGATGAATAACTTGGATATGACACACCAAATTAGACACCCTTAGGCCTCTGGATATTACACACCAGAACTCGACACCTTCTAAAGAGAGAGAGCCGACAAGAATGAATGTAACTTGTTTAATAAAAGACTGGATGATTACAAGAGGGTGTAGAGAACCCTTTAAATAGGAAACCAGAGAACATACTCTCTAGGGTTTCGACCATAAACCAAAAAAGGAAAGAAAGAAAACTATAGTCTAAGTTTAACATAAGTTTAGAATGAAATAAAAAATGGAACTTCATGTAGTCTTGGACCGAGAATAGCACTTAGGTGATGTGTAGACAAGTTGTGGCCTCGTTAAAAACCTCCCTCCTGGAAAACCTCGTGGGACAAAACCAAAAGCAAGGAAAAGAGCACACACCCCATGTCTTGCCTAGACACTAACTCAGCTTGATGTAGAGATGGCTTGAATGGTGATCAAGACATCTCGGATCAGACCTTGTCCAAGACTTTGTTGTTGTGGATGTGAAGTGAGTAATCCAACAACATTCTCCTTAAGCTTCTTGACTCTGGAACGAGTCATGGGACCTTCAGGAATGGCTAGAGCATCCTCATCACGTGGTTGATGCATTGTGGCTTCATGTGGCTCATCTAGACTCTCCTCCTTGTTCTCCTTAGTGATCCGGTCCATGATCACAACAAATGCACTCTTAAAGGTTGCATCCTCAAGCTCTTCAGGTTCAGGTTCATGCTTCCATTCTTTGGTGCTTTCCAGGATCACATCAGAGTGGTTGAGATCATAGCCCTCCCATCTTCTCCCATGCGCATAGAGATGGCATTGTTTGGTTGCACTTCTTGAGCTCTTGCTTCATGTGCTCTGCCTTGGTTGAACTTGTTTGTTGGGTTTGGCCTGAGGTGAGGGTGAAGTATCCAGCAGTTGCTTTTGGAGTGACCTTGTTTCTTGCAATGCTCACAAGTCACACGCCTATCTCCTCCAGGCTTGTAAGCTGCTTTGTGTGCTACTGGTGCTTCCACTTTCTCAACCTTGTTAGCCATGGACAGTTCTCCTTTCCCACCAAATAGACCATCTGAGCCTAGTTCCTTCTGAAGTTGTGCACACACATCATCATAGCTTGGAAGCTCCTTAGCTCTCAGTATGTGTTTAAGCACATCATTAAAGCTTGGATTGAGTGTGAGAAGTAGTCCAAAGACTCTGTCTTGCTCACGCCTCTCTTCAAGGATGCTAGGGTCAGTGGTATTTGGTCTTAACATCTCAAGTTCAGACCACAGCTGACTATACTTCCCAAGGTGCTTGGTGAAGTCCATCTCTTCTTGCTGCAAGTTGTTGATAGCTCTTTTTACTTCAAAGATTCTGGTAAGGTTTGAAGTGTTACCATAGACTTTTTGTAAGGTATCCCACAGTTGCTTTGCAGTCTCACAGTGAGAATATGCCTCCATAATAGGTGTATCCAGGGAGCTTTGCAAGACAGATAGCACCATGAGGTCCTCCTGACCCCATTTGCCCTCATCTATCACTACAACCTCCTTGCCATCTTCTCCTTGGGTGATTCGTCTTGGTGCTTCACTTGAAGTGATATGCTCCCATAGACCTCTTCCTCCAAGGGCTGTTTTAGCCAATCTTGACCATATAAGGTAGCTAACACCTTTCAGAGTAACCGGAATGAGCAAAGGCCTATGCTGCTCCATTCTCGACTTGCTATTGTCCAGCGGATAAAAGAGAGCGCCAAAGGGAAAATTTGAATTTTTGAGGCTGGACAAGAGAGAAACCAAGGAGAATCAAGGTATACTCTCTGGAGCTGAAGTAAGAAGGACAGAAAAGAGAGAGCACTTCCAAGGGTTTCAAGGAAACTCGTCAAGAACAAGTCCTATTACCCACTGGATAAAAGAAAATGCGAGAAGAACTAGAGAAACTAAACCGAACAAAGGAAAGAGTAAGCTTAGAAAGGTAGATTTGCGGAAGGAAATATTGTTTTAGGAGCTTTATAGCTCTGATACCATGTTAGAAAATGAAGAACAGAGTGAAGAACAGAGTGAAGAACAAGAGAGAGAGAGAACCGGGAGAGAAAGAGAGAAGGATACTCGACAAGAGAGAGAGAGTAAAGAAGGATCTGATTTCCTTAATTAATTCTAGTCTGAGGCATACAATATAAATAGAATAAGCTTGGTGCAACAAGACAATAGGGAAACAATAAACTAATGGGGACTGGTCGAGGACAGTGACCTTTGTGGTCTGGCCGAGGGAAAGGGACAGCTCCCAAACGGTCCACTCCTTAAATGGATCATGTGATCTTTCCATTTAAATATTCTTCTTGCCTCAGACAAGCTCCCAACGGCTCCTTGACTCTCTGAGTATGATCTAGGCGAGTTTGAACTTCCCTTGTCTTCCAAGGTAAGTTAGGTTAAGCATTGGTAGCTTGAGATGCAAGTATGTACGGAATGCCTTGTCTTCCAAGCTTATGCACAACCGCGTAATCCTCTCTTTGTTTCATCCTCTTTATTCCTTTGAGTCAATACTATGACCTTGATTCTACTTCAGGGTGATTCTACACTGATTTATGATTCCAAATCAAGTTTCTTACATCGTGATTCATTCTGGTTTTATTAGTATCAAGAAGAAATTACCCAATCTCCAAAGATGGTAAACTGGAATCACTTCGGTTAAAAGTGGGATAACTTCTTCATCATAACTCCTATGATCTTGATTCAACTTCATGGTGATTCTACACTGATTAATTAGTCCAAATCAAGTTTCTTACATCGTGATTCATTCTGGTTTTATTAGTATCAAGAAGAAATTTCCAAATCTCCAAACAGGGTAAACTGGAATCACTTCGGTTAAAAGTGGGATAACTTCTTCATCATAACTCCTATGATATTGATTCAACTTCAGGGTCATGATCCACTGATTTATGAGTCCACATTAATATTCTTACATCGTTAATCATTCTGGTTTGATTAGAATCAAGAAGAAATTGCCAAATCTCGAAACAGGGTAAACTGGAATCACTTCGGTTAAAAGTGGGATAACTTCTTCATCATAACTCCTATAATCTTGATTCAACTTCATGGTGATTCTACACTGATTAATGAGTCCAAATCAAGTTTCTTACATCGTGATTCATTCTGGTTTTATTAGTATCAAGAAGAAATTGCCAAATCTCCAAAGATGGTAAACTGGAATCACTTCGGTTAAAAGTGGGATAACTTCTTCATCATAACTCCTATGATCTTGATTCAACTTCAGGGTGATTCTACACAGATTTATGATTCCAAATCAAGTTTCTTACATCATGATTCATTCTGGTTTTATTAGTATCAAGATGAAATTGCCAAATCTCCAAAGATGGTAAACTGGAATCACTTCGGTTAAAAGTGGAATAACTTCTTCATCATAACTCCTATGATCTTGATTCAACTTCATGGTGATTCTACACTGATTAATGAGTCCAAATCAAGTTTCTTACATCGTGATTCATTCTGGTTTTATTAGTATCAAGAAGAAATTGCCAAATCTCCAAAGATGGTAAACTGGAATCACTTCGGTTAAAAGTGGGATAACTTCTTCATTATAATTCCTATGATATTGATTCTACTTCAGGGTGATTCTATACTGATTTATGATTACAAATCAAGTTTCTTACATCGTGATTCATTCTGGTTTGATTAGAATCAAGAAGAAATTGCCAAATCTCGCAACAGGGTAAACTGGAATCACTTCGGTTAAAAGTGGGATAACTTCTTCATCATAACTCCTATGATCTTGATTCAACTTCATGGTGATTCTACACTGATTAATGAGTCCAAATCAAGTTTCTTACATCGTGATTCATTCTGGTTTTATTAGTATCAAGAAGAAATTGCCAAATCTCCAAACAGGGTAAACTGGAATCACTTCGGTTAAAAGTGGGATAACTTCTTCATCATAACTCCTATGATATTGATTCAACTTCAGGGTCATGATCCACTTATTTATGAGTCCACATTAATATTCTTACACCGTTAATCATTCTGGTTTGATTAGAATCAAGAAGAAATTGCCAAATCTCGAAACATGGTAAACTGGAATCACTTCGGTTAAAAGTGGAATAACTTCTTCATCATAACTCCTATGATCTTGATTCAACTTCATGGTGATTCTACACTGATTAATGAGTCCAAATCAAGTTTCTTACATCGTGATTCATTCTGGTTTTATTAGTATCAAGAAGAAATTGCCAAATCTCCAAAGATGGTAAACTGGAATCACTTCGGTTAAAAGTGGGATAACTTCTTCATTATAATTCCTATGATCTTGATTCTACTTCACGGTGATTCTATACTGATTTATGATTACAAATCAAGTTTATTACATCATGATTCATTCTGGTTTGATTAGAATCAAGAAGAAATTGCCAAATCTCGCAACAGGGTAAACTGGAATCACTTCGGTTAAAAGTGGGATAACTTCTTCATCATAACTCCTATGATCTTGATTCAACTTCATGGTGATTCTACACTGATTAATGAGTGCAAATCAAGTTTCTTACATCGTGATTCATTCTGGTTTTATTAGTATCAAGAACAAATTGCCAAATCTCCAAAGATGGTAAACTGGAATCACTTCGGTTAAAAGTTGGATAACTTTTTCATCATAACTCCTATGATCTTGATTCTACTTCATTGTGATTCTACACTGATTTATGATTCCAAATCAAGTTTCTTACATCGTGATTCATTCTGGTTTTATTAGTATCAAGAAGAATTGCCAAATCTCCAAAGATGGTAAACTTGAATCACTTCGGTTAAAAGTGGGATAACTTCTTTATCATAACTCCTATGATCTTGATTAAACTTCATGGTGATTCTACACTGATTAATGATTCCAAATCAAGTTTCTTACATCGTGATTCATTCTGGTTTTATTAGTATCAAGAAGAAATTGCCAAATCTCCAAAGATGGTAAACTGGAATCACTTCGGTTAAAAGTGGGATAACTTCTTCATCATAACTCCTATGATCTTGATTCTACTTCAGGGTGATTCTACACTGATTTATGATTCCAAATCAAGTTTCTTACATCTTGATTCATTCTGGTTTTATTAGTATCAAGAAGAAATTGCCAAATCTCCAAAAATGGTAAACTGGAATCACTTCGGTTAAAAGTGGGATAACTTCTTCATCATAACTCCTATGATCTTGATTCAACTTCATGGTGATTCTACACTGATTAATGAGTCCAAATCAAGTTTCTTACATCGTGATTCATTCTGGTTTTATTAGTATCAAGAAGAAATTGCCAAATCTCCAAAGATGGTAAACTGGAATCACTTCGGTTAAAAGTGGGATAACTTCTTCATCATAACTCCTATGATCTTGATTCTACTTCAGGGTGATTCTACACTGATTTATGATTCCAAATCAAGTTTCTTACATCGTGATTCATTCTGGTTTTATTAGTATCAAGAAGAAATTACCAAATCTCCAAAGATGGTAAACTGGAATCACTTCGGTTAAAAGTGGGATAACTTCTTCATCATAACTCCTATGATCTTGATTCAACTTCATGGTGATTCTACACTGATTAATGAGTCCAAATAAAGTTTCTTACATAGTGATTCATTCTGGTTTTATTAGTATCAAGAAGAAATTGCCAAATCTCGAAAGATGGTAAACTGGAATCACTTCGGTTAAAAGTGGGATAACTTCTTCATCATATGATGCGTCCCTAGGATGCTCTTTGGTTGATGGGAAGGGATAATCCTTGCAAGAACGAATCAAAGACTCAAGTCCTTCAAGGCATGTGGATCGGATGGTGACACAAGAGGGATGAATGAACTCTTGATACTCCTAGGTGAATGGTTTGGATATTACACACCAAACTAAGCACCCTTAACTCTGGATATGACACACCAGAACTCGGCACACTTCTTTTAGAGAGAGAGAGAGAGCCGCAAAGATGAATGAACTTGAATATGAAAGATTGGATGAGTACAATAGGGTATAAGGCACCCCTTAAATAAGAAAACCCGAGACATGCCTAGGGTTTTCGACAAAGAACCAAAAAAGGAAAGACATAAAAACTATAGTCTAAAGTTTAAAATGAAATAACATGTACTTCTATTAGTCTTGGACCGAGTGTAGCACTTAGGTGATTTGTAGACATGTTGTGGCCTCGTTAAAAACCTTCCTTCTAGAAAACCTCGTGGGACAAAACCAAAAGCAAGGAAAAGAGCACGCACTCCATGTCTGCCTAGACACTACCTCAGTTTGGTGTAGAGATGGCTTGAATGGTGATCAAGACATCTCGGATCAAACCTTGTCCAAGACCTTCTTGTTGTGGATGTGAAGTGAGTAATCCAACAACATTCTCCTTAAGCTTCTTGACTCTGGAACGAGTCATGGGACCTTCATGAATGGTTAGAGCATCCTCATCAAATGGTTGATGCATAGTGGCTTCATGTGGCTCATCTAGACTCTCCTCATTGTCCTCCTTAGTGATCCGGTCCATGATCACATCATCCCCTCCCTCTTGAAAAGGATTTGTCCTCAAATCAGGTCCATCTACAACAAAAGGAGCCAAGTCAGTGACATTGAAACTATTTGATACATCGTACTTACCTTGGAGATCAAGCTTGTAGGCATTGTCATTGATCTTGTGGATGATCTCAAAGGGTCCATCAACCCTTGGCATCAGCTTGGACTTCCTCTCGTTGGGGAACCTATCCTTCCTTAGGTGCAACCAAACTTGGTCACCAACTTCAAAGGTCCTCACACGTCTCCCCTTGTTTGCTTGCTTCTCATACAGCTTGGTCTTCTGCTCAATGTTTAGTCTAGCCTTCTCATGAATCTGTTGAACCAACTCGGCTTTCTTCTTGCCATCTAGACTTGTCCTTTCACACTCAGGTAAAGGCATTAGATCCAAAGGAGAGGTGGGATTGAACCCATAAACAATTTCAAAGGGTGAATACTTAGAGGCAGAATGCATAGCATGATTGTATGCAAATTCACAATGTGGTAAGTATTCTTCCCATGTTCTCAAGTTCTTTCTAATGAATGCACGCAGGAGTGTCCCTAATGTCCTATTAACTACCTCAGTTTGCCCATCAGTTTGTGGATGACATGTAGTAGAGAACAAAAGCTTAGTGCCTAACTTAGACCAAAGTGTCTTCCAAAAGTAACTAAGAAACTTAGTGTCCCTATCAGAAACTATGGTTCTAGGCATGCCATGCAAACGTACAACCTCCTTAAAGAACAAGTTAGCTATATGCAATGCATCATCAGTCTTATGACATGCTATGAAATGTGCCATCTTAGAGAACCTATCAACAACAACAAAGATAGAGTCCTTTCCAGTCCTAGTTCTAGGCAAACCAACAATGAAATCCATAGAAATGTCATTCCAGGGATGGTGTGGAATAGGTAAAGGAGTATACAAACCCTGGTTTTGAACTTGTGACTTGGCATGCTTGCAAGTAGCACACCTTCCACATATCCTCTCCACGTCTCTCTTCATATGTGGCCAATAGAAGTGATCCTGTAAAACTTTTAGAGTCTTGGCAATCCCAAAGTGTCCCATTAGACTGCCCCCATGGGATTCCCTGACAAAAAGATCTCTCAAAGAGCAATTAGGCACACACAATCTATTGTCAAAGAATAGGTAATCATCCTTTCTAAAGTAATGCCCTGAGGCAAACTTAGCACATGAAGCATAAGCTTCTTTGAAGTCATGATCAGTATCATACATGTCTTTTATCTGTTCAAACCCAAGTATCTTAGCATCTAGAGTGGTCAAGAGAACATACCTCCGAGATAGTGCATCAGCAACTACATTCTCCTTACCTTGTTTATACTTGATCACGTATGGGAAGGTCTCAATGAATTCAACCCACCTTGCGTGTCTCTTGCTAAGCTTACTCTGCCCTTTTAGATACTTGAGGGACTCATGATCAGTGTGGATGACAAACTCCTTGGGCCACAAGTAGTGTTGCCACGTTTGTAATGCCCTCACCAAGGCATAGAGCTCTTTGTCATAAGTTGCATAGTTGAGTGTGGCTCCTCCAAGCTTCTCACTGAAGTATGCAATGGGTTTCCTATCCTGCATCAACACGGCACCAATACCAATTCCTGATGCATCACATTCTATTTCAAAGGTTTTAGAAAAGTCAGGAAGCATAAGAAGAGGTGATTGAGTAAGCTTCTCTTTTAGGCTTTGGAAAGCCTTCTCTTGTGCTTCTCCCCACTTGAAACCAACATCCTTCTTGATAACTTCAGTTAAGGGAGCTGCAATGGTGCTAAAGTCCTTGACAAATCTTCTATAGAAGCCGGCAAGTCCATGGAAGCTCCTCACTTCTCCTACTGAGGTTGGACTCGGCCATTCCTTGATTGCCTTGATCTTCTCTTCATCAACCTTAACTCCATCTGCACTCACAACAAAGCCTAGGAAAACCAAGTTATCCGTGCAAAAGGTGCACTTCTTTAGGTTGGCATAAAGCTTCTCATTCCTTAGAACACTCAAGACAGCCTTAAGATGATCTAAATGCTCTTCTAGGTTCTTGCTATACACTAAGATGTCATCAAAGTATACTACAACCGATATGCCTATGAATGATCTAAGAACATGATTCATTAACCTCATGAATGTACTAGGTGCATTGGTTAATCCAAATGGCATAACTAACCATTCATACAATCCATGCTTAGTTTTAAATGCAGTTTTCCATTCATCTCCTTCTTTCATCCTAATCTGATGATAACCACTTTTTAAATCAATCTTAGAAAAGATGCAAGAACCATGCAATTCATCAAGCATATCATCAAGTCTAGGGATAGGGTGGCGATACTTCACTGTGATGTTGTTGATTGATCTACAATCAACACACATTCGCCATGTACCATCCTTCTTAGGCACTAGGAGCACTGGCACAGCACATGGGCTCAAACTCTCCCGGATATAGCCCTTCTCCATGAGTTCTTCCACTTGTCTTTGCAACTCTTTGGTCTCAACCGGATTGCTTCTATATGCTGGACGGTTTGGAAGTGTTGATCCTGGCACAAAGTCTATTTGGTGCTCAATCCCTCTCAATGGTGGTAAACCAATGGGATTGTCCTCTGGAAACACATCTTGGAACTCCTGTAAAAGAGAAACCATCTCACTCGGATACACCGGTGTAGGGTCAGTTAAGTTCAATAGAGTCTCCTTAAACACAAGCAATATGGCTGATTGTTTAGAGTTGAGAGTTCTTTTGATATCACCCATGTTTGCATAGAAGTTTGGCTGCTTAGTTCCAGCCGGTTTTAGATCAATCTCCTTCTTCTTTTGGAGTTGAACTTGATCTTGTTGCACTTCCTTGGGTGTCAAGGGAACCAGTGTAGTCTTCTTGCCCTTGAACAGAAAGGAATGCTTGTTGGTGAAGCCATCATGGATCACACGCCTATCAGATTGCCATGGCCTTCCAAGGAGTATGTGACCAGCTTGCATTGGCAACACATCACACAAGACTTCATCTTCATACCTCCCAATGGATAGGGGAATAAGAACTTGACTTGAGACCTTCATGGTGCCTTCTTCATTCAGCCATTGCAACCGGTATGGCTTGGGATGCTTTTGAACCTTCAAACCCAACTTCTGGACCATTGTCTCACTCGCAGCATTCACACAACTTCCTCCATCTACAATGAGGCTGCACACTTTTCCTTGGACCAAGCACCGGGTGTAGAAGAGGTTCTCACGTTGCTCTAGCTCCTCAGCCTTGTTTTGCAAGCTTAGAAGTCTTCTTGCCACTAAAAGCTTCCCCTGGACTGGTCCTTCTTCAAGCTCTTCTTCAGTTTCTTCTTGGTCAGACTCGGTGTTGTCTTCTCCTGAGGTGTACTCTCCATCTTCTCGCAAGAACATGACTCTCTTGTTGGTACACTCATTGGCATAGTGTCCTCTTCCTTGGCACTTGAAACACTTGACATCACGAGCTCTAGAACTAGATGCCTCAACCTTGCCTTTGCCCTTGTCAAGAGCACTAATCGGTTTGGCCTCTTCTCTTGGATAGGACTTGTTGTCCTTTTGGAATGGTTTAGACTCCTTAGCATAAGGTGTCTTCTCTTCCTTGTTGTGGTGTAACCGGTTGGAGCCATACTGATTGCGTGAGGGCCCTCTCCTCTTGAGTTGTTGCTCAACAAGAATGGCCTTGTGTAGCATCTCTTCTAGCTCCACATAATGTTGCATCTCAACATTGTCTTGTATCTCTCGGTTTAAGCCACAAAGGAACCTTGACATGGTTGCTTCTCTATCCTCTGATATGTTGGCCCTCAACATAAGCAACTCCATCTCTTGGTAATACTCCTCCACTGATCTTGAACCTTGTGTAAGCTTCCTCAACCGGTGGTGCAAGTCTCTAAGGTAATGGCTTGGAACAAACCTCTTGCGCATGATTGACTTCATCTCTGTCCAAGTCTCAACCGGTTCCTCTCCATTCCTTCTACGAGTTGTGAGGTATTGATCCCACCAACTCAAGGCATAGTCATAGAACTCAGTGGCAGCAATTTGAATCTTCTTGTGGTTGGTGTATTGCTTGCACTGGAAGACTAGCTCAATCTTCTTCTCCCACTCAAGATATGCATCCGGATCAGCCTTGCCATGGAATGGGGGTATTTTGATCTTCAAACCGGCAAGATCATCACCTTGATTCCCTCTTCTCTCATGGGCACGTCTAGGTCTTCTGGAGGATGAGCTGAAGTGATCATACTCGTCATCAGTCTCCTCATAACCATCATGCTCTTGGCGAGTGGTTTGGCGATGTGCTTGGTGTGCCGCTTGTGGTCTTTCTTCTCTCCTAGTCTCTTGGTTTGGTAAGTGACTAGTGGCTCTCCTTATGTCTTCTCTCAGTTCTCTCCGGATGTCATTGAGGTTGGTCCTCATCATCTCGGTCATGGTTGCTACCATGCTTTGGTTAAGTTGCTCGGTCATAGCTTCCATGAGGAGTTTGTTTCTCCTGACGAGTTCAGCCTCTTCCTCAGACTCGGACACCATTGTACCTGCTTATAAACAAACAAGACAACCAGTAAAGAGTTCTAGGGAAGAAGACAAGCAAAAAGGAAAACGAAAACAAGTAAAAAGGCAAAGAGAACAATCGTACAAAGCAAGACAAAGTGAAATGGAAATTGCCTAAGAAAAGGAAATCGGTTCAAGCAAAATGGAATAAGTTTATGCAAAAAGGAAAAACCTCTAAACCTTTTCCTAAACACTCCTAAGGTTTACTAGCAACCTAACAAGCTTACTTTACTCGTGCTATAAGTGATAAACAACTTAGATACAAGAACAAAGTGATCGACAAAGAAGATGCATGCGGCTAGGGTTACTCTCTCTCTAGGGTTTCCGAAAAAACCAAAAAAGGAAAGTCTAAGAATGCTTGTCTAATCTATTATGAATCTCGAGCAGCCCTAAACAAAATAGTCTAATGCTTATTCAAGATGTTATGGATGCTACACGGATGCAAGAATCAAAAGCAAGCAAGAACAAAACAAAGAGAGAAAGCGAACACTTCTTCTAGCTATGCGAATGATAAACACAAAGAAACAAGAAGGGATAGCGAGTACTTCCCAACCAAAGTTGCTCTGATACCACTTGATGCGTCCCTAGGATGCTCTTTGGTTGATGGGAAGGGATAATCCTTGCAAGAACGAATCAAAAGACTCAAGTCCTTCAAGGCGTGTGGATCGGATGGTGACACAAGAGGGATGAATGAACTCTTGATACTCCTAGATGAATGGTTTGGATATTACACACCAAACTAAGCACCCTTAACTCTGGATATGACACACCAGAACTCGGCACACTTCTTTTAGAGAGAGAGAGAGCCGCAAAGATGAATGTAACTTGAATATAAAAGATTGGATGAGTACAATAGGGTATAAGGCACCCTTTAAATAAGAAAACCCGAGACATGCCTAGGGTTTTCGACAAAGAACCAAAAAAGGAAAGACATAAAAACTATAGTCTAAAGTTTAAAATGAAATAACATGTACTTCTATTAGTCTTGGACCGAGTGTAGCACTTAGGTGATTTGTAGACATGTTGTGGCCTCGTTAAAAACCTTCCTTCTAGAAAACCTCGTGGGACAAAACCAAAAGCAAGGAAAAGAGCACGCACTCCATGTCTGCCTAGACACTACCTCAGTTTGGTGTAGAGATGGCTTGAATGGTGATCAAGACATCTCGGATCAAACCTTGTCCAAGACCTTCTTGTTGTGGATGTGAAGTGAGTAATCCAACAACATTCTCCTTAAGCTTCTTGACTCTGGAACGAGTCATGGGACCTTCATGAATGGTTAGAGCCTCCTCATCAAATGGTTGATGCATAGTGGCTTCATGTGGCTCATCTAGACTCTCCTCATTGTCCTCCTTAGTGATCCGGTCCATGATCACATCAGATCTTGATTCAACTTCAGGGTGATTCTAACTGATTAATGAGTCCAAATCAAGCTTCTTACATCGTGATTCATTCTGGTTTTATTAGTATCAAGAAGAAATTGCCAAATCTCCAAACAGGGTAAACTGGAATCACTTCGGTTAAAAGTGGGATAACTTCTTCATCATAACTCCTATGGTCTTGATTCTACTTCAGGGTGATTCTACACTGATTTATGAGTCCAAATCAAGTTTCTTACATCGTGATTCATTCTTGGTTTTATTAGTATCAAGAAGAAATTGCCAAATCTCCAAACAGGGTAAACTGGAATCACTTCGGTTAAAAGTGGGATAACTTCTTCATCATAACTCCTATGATCTTGATTCAACTTCATGGTGATTCTACACTGATTAATGAGTCCAAATCAAGTTTCTTACATCGTGATTCATTCTGGTTTTATTAGTATCAAGAAGAAATTGCCAAATCTCCAAACATGGTAAACTGGAATCACTTCGGTTAAAAGTGGGATAACTTCTTCATCATAACTCCTATGATCTTGATTCAACTTCAGGGTGATTCTACACTGATTTATGAGTCCAAATCAAGTTTCTTACATCGTGATTCATTCTGGTTTTATTAGTATCAAGAAGAAATTGCCAAATCTCCAAACAGGGTAAACTGGAATCACTTCGGTTAAAAGTGGGATAACTTCTTCATCATAACTCCTATGATATTGATTCAACTTCAGGGTGATTCTACACTGATTTATGAGTCCAAATCAAGCTTCTTACATCGTGATTCATTCTGGTTTTATTAGTATCAAGAAGAAATTGCCAAATCTCCAAAAGGGTAAACTGGAATCACTTCGGTTAAAAGTGGGATAACTTCTTCATCATAACTCCTATGATCTTGATTCAACTTCAGGGTGATTCTACACTGATTAATGAGTCCAAATCAAGCTTCTTACATCGTGATTCATTCTGGTTTTATTAGTATCAAGAAGAAATTGCCAAATCTCCAAACATGGTAAACTGGAATCACTTCGGTTAAAAGTGGGATAACTTCTTCATCATAACTCCTATGATCTTGATTCTACTTCAGGGTGATTCTACACTGATTTATGAGTCCAAATCAAGTTTCTTACATCGTGATTCATTTTGGTTTTATTAGTATCAAGAAGAAATTGCCAAATCTCCAAAGATGGTAAACTGGAATCACTTCGGTTAAAAGTGGGATAACTTCTTCATCATAACTCCTATGATCTTGATTCTACTTCAGGGTGATTCTACACTGATTTATGATTCCAAATCAAGTTTCTTACATCGTGATTCATTCTGGTTTTATTAGTATCAAGAAGAATTGTCAAATCTCCAAACAGGGTAAACTTGAATCACTTCGGTTAAAAGTGGGATAACTTCTTCATCATAACTCCTATGATCTTGATTCAACTTCATGGTGATTCTCCACTGATTTATGAGTCCAAATCAAGTTTCTTACATCGTGATTCATTCTGGTTTTATTAGTATCAAGAAGAAATTGCCAAATCTCCAAACATGGTAAACTGGAATCACTTCGGTTAAAAGTGGGATAACTTCTTCATCATAACTCCTATGATCTTGATTCAACTTCAGGGTGATTCTACACTGATTAATGAGTCCAAATCAAGTTCTTACATCGTGATTCATTCTGGTTTTATTAGTATCAAGAAGAAATTGCCAAATCTCCAAACAGGGTAAACTGGAATCACTTCGGTTAAAAGTGGGATAACTTCTTCATCATAACTCCTATGATCTTGATTCAACTTCAGGGTGATTCTACACTGATTTATGAGTCCAAATCAAGCTTCTTACATCGTGATTCATTCTGGTTTTATTAGTATCAAGAAGAAATTGCCAAATCTCCAAACAGGCTAAACTGGAATCACTTCGGTTAAAAGTGGGATAACTTCTTCATCATAACTCCTATGATCTTGATTCAACTTCAGGGTGATTCTACACTGATTAATGATTCCAAATCAAGCTTCTTACATCGTGATTCATTCTGGTTTTATTAGTATCAAGAAAAAATTGCCAAATCTCCAAAGATGGTAAAATGGAATCACTACGGTTAAAAGTGGGATAACTTCTTCATCATAACTCCTATGATCTTGATTCTACTTCAGGGTGATTCTACACTGATTTATGATTCCAAATCAAGTTTCTTACATCGTGATTCATTGTGTTTTTATTCGTATCAAGAAGAAATTGCCAAATCTCCAAAGATGGTAAACTGGAATCACTTCGGTTAAAAGTGGGATAACTTCTTCATCATAACTCCTATGATCTTGATTCAACTTCATGGTGATTCTACACTGATTAATTAGTCCAAATCAAGTTTCTTACATCGTGATTCATTCTGGTTTTATTAGTATCAAGAAGAAATTTCAAATCTCCAAACAGGGTAAACTAGAATCACTTCGGTTAAAAGTGGGATAATTACTTCATCCTAACTCCTATGATCTTGATTCTACTTCAGGGTGATTCTACACTGATTAATGAGTCCAAATCAAGCTTCTTACATCGTGATTCATTCTGGTTTTATTAGTATCAAGAAGAAATTGCCAAATCTCCAAACAGGGTAAACTGGAATCACTTCGGTTAAAAGTGGGATAACTTCTTCATCATAACTCCTATGATATTGATTCAACTTCAGGGTGATTCTACACTGATTTATGAGTCCAAATCAAGCTTCTTACATCGTGATTCATTCTGGTTTATTAGTATCAAGAAGAAATTGCCAAATCTCCAAACAGGGTAAACTGGAATCACTTCGGTTAAAAGTGGGATAACTTCTTCATCATAACTCCTATGATCTTGATTCAACTTCAGGGTGATTCTACACTGATTAATGAGTCCAAATCAAGCTTCTTACATCGTGATTCATTCTGGTTTTATTAGTATCAAGAAGAAATTGCCAAATCTCCAAACAGGGCAAACTGGAATCACTTCGGTTAAAAGTGGGATAACTTCTTCATCATAACTCCTATGATCTTGATTCAACTTCAGGGTGATTCTACACTGATTTATGAGTCCAAATCAAGCTTCTTACATCGTGATTCATTCTGGTTTTATTAGTATCAAGAAGAAATTGCCAAATCTCCAAACATGGCAAACTGGAATCACTTCGGTTAAAAGTGGGATAACTTCTTCATCATAACTCCTATGATCTTGATTCAACTTCAGGGTGATTCTACACTGATTAATGAGTCCAAATCAAGTTTCTTACATCGTGATTCATTCTGGTTTTATTAGTATCAAGAAGAAATTGCCAAATCTCCAAACAGGGTAAACTGGAATCACTTCGGTTAAAAGTGGGATAACTTCTTCATCATAACTCCTATGATATTGATTCAACTTCAGGGTGATTCCACTGATTTATGAGTCCAAATCAAGATTCTTACATCGTGATTCATTCTGGTTTTATTAGTATCAAGAAGAAATTGCCAAATCTCCAAACAGGGTAAACTGGAATCACTTCGGTTAAAAGTGGGATAACTTCTTCATCATAACTCCTATAATCTTGATTCAACTTCATGGTGATTCTAGTCTGATTAATGAGTCCAAATCAAGTTTCTTACATCGTGATTCATTCTGGTTTTATTAGTATCAAGAAGAAATTGCCAAATCTCGAAAGATGGTAAACTGGAATCACTTCGGTTAAAAGTGGGATAACTTCTTCATCATAACTCCTATGATCTTGATTCTACTTCAGGGTGATTCTACACTGATTTATGATTCAAATCAGGTTTCGTACATCGTGATTCATTCTGGTTTTATTATTATCAAGAAGAAATTGCCAAATCTCCAAAGATGGTAAACTGGAATCACTTCGGTTAAAAGTGGAAAAACTTCTTCATCATAACTCTATGATCTTGATTCAACTTCATGGTGATTCTACACTGATTAATGAGTCCAAATCAAGTTTCTTACATCGTGATTCATTCTGGTTTTATTAGTATCAAGAAGAAATTGCCAAATCTCCAAAGATGGTAAACTGGAATCACTTCGGTTAAAAGTGGGATAACTTCTTCATCATAACTCCTATGATCTTGATTCAACTTCAGGGTGATTCTACACTGATTTATGAGTCCAAATCAAGCTTCTTACATCGTGATTCATTCTGGTTTTATTAGTATCAAGAAGAAATTGCCAAATCTCCAAACAGGGTAAACTGGAATCACTTCGGTTAAAAGTGGGATAACTTCTTCATCATAACTCCTATGATCTTGATTCAACTTCAGGGTGATTCTACACTGATTAATGAGTCCAAATCAAGTTTCTTACATCGTGATTCATTCTGGTTTTATTAGTATCAAGAAGAAATTGCCAAATCTCCAAACATGGTAAACTGGAATCACTTCGGTTAGAAGTGGGATAACTTCTTCATCATAACTCCTATGATCTTGATTCTACTTCAGGGTGATTTTACACTTATTTATGATTCCAAATCAAGTTTCTTACATCGTGATTCATTCTGGTTTTATTAGTATCAAGAAGAATTGCCAAATCTCCAAAGATGGTAAACTTGAATCACTTCGGTTAAAAGTGGGATAACTTCTTCATCATAACTCCTATGATCTTGATTCAACTTCATGGTGATTCTACACTGATTAATGATTCCAAATCAAGTTTCTTACATCGTTAATCATTCTGGTTTGATTAGAATCAAGAAGAAATTGTCAAATCTCGAAACAGGGTAAACTGGAATCACTTCAGTTAAAAGTGGGATAACTTCTTCATCATAACTCCTATAATCTTGATTCAACTTCATGGTGATTCTACACTGATTAATGAGTCCAAATAAAGTTTCTTACATCGTTATTCATTCTGGTTTTATTAGTATCAAGAAGAAATTGCCAAATCTCGAAAGATGGTAAACTGGAATCACTTCGGTTAAAAGTGGGATAACTTCTTCATCATAACTCCTATGATCTTGATTCTACTTCAGGGTGATTCTACACTGATTTATGATTCCAAATCAAGTTTCTTACACCGTGAATCATTCTGGTTTTATTAGTATCAAGAAGAAATTGCAAAATCTCCAAAGATGGTAAACTGGAATCACTTCGGTTAAAAGTGGAATAACTTCTTCATCATAACTCCTATGATCTTGATTCAACTTCATGGTGATTCTACACTGATTAATGAGTCCAAATCAAGTTTCTTACATCGTGATTCATTCTGGTTTGATTAGAATCAAGAAGAAATTGCCAAATCTCGAAATAGGGTAAACTGGAATCACTTCGGTTAAAAGTGAGATAACTTCTTCATCATAACTCCTATGATCTTGATTCAACTTCATGGTGATTATAAACTGATTCATGAGTCCAAATCAAGTTTCTTACATCGTGATTCATTCTGGTTTATTATTATCAAGAAGAAATTGCCAAATCTCGAAAGATGGTAAACTGGAATCACTTCGGTTAAAAGTGGGATAACTTCTTCATCATAACTCCTATGATCTTGATTCAACTTCATGGTGATTCTACACTGATTAATTAGTACAATACAAGTTTCTTACATCGTGATTCATTCTGGTTTGATTAGAATCAAGAAGAAATTGCCAAATCTCGAAACAAGGTAAATTGGAATCACTTCGGTTAAAAGTGGGATAACTTCTTCATCATAACTCCTATGATCTTGATTCAACTTCATGGTGATTCTACGCTGATTAATGAGTCCAAATCAAGTTTCTTACATCGTGATTCATTCTGGTTTTATTAGTATCAAGAAGAAATTGCCAAATCTTCAAAGATGGTAAATTGGAATCACTTCGGTTAAAAGTGGGATAACTTCTTCATCATAACTCCTATGATCTTGATTCAACTTCATTGTGATTCTACACTGATTAATTAGTCCAAATCAAGTTTCTTACATTGTGATTCATTCTGGTTTTATTAGTATCAAGAAGAAATTGCCAAATCTCCAAACAGGGTAAACTGGAATCACTTCGGTTAAAAGTGGGATAACTTCTTCATCATAACTCCTATGATATTAATTCAACTTCAGGTTGATTATCCACTGATTTATGAGTCCAAATCAAGCTTCTTACATCGTGATTAATTCTGATTTTATTAGTATCAAGAAGAAATTACCAAATCTCGAAACAGGGTAAACTGGAATCACTTCGGTTAAAAGTGGGATAACTTCTTCATCATAACTCCTATGATCTTGATTCAACTTTAGGGTGATTCTAAAATGATTTATGAGTCCAAATCAAGCTTCTTACATCTTGATTCATTCTGGTTTGATTAGAATCCAGAAGAAATTGCCAAATCTCCAAACAGGGTAAACTGGAATCACTTCGGTTAAAAGTGGGATAACTTCTTCATCATAACTCCTATGATCTTGATTCAACTTCAGGGTGATTCTAAACTGATTAATGAGTCCAAACCAAGATTCTTACATTGTGATTCATTCTGGTTTTATTAGTATCAAGAAGAAATTGCCAAATCTCCAAAGATGGTAAACTGGAATCACTTCGCTTAAAAGTGGGATAACTTCTTCATTATAATTCCTATGATCTTGATTCGACTTCAGGGTGATTCTACACTGATTTATGATTACAAATCAAGTTTCTTACATCGTGATTCATTCTGGTTTGATTAGAATCAAGAAGAAATTGCCAAATCTCGAAACAGGGTAAACTGGAATCACTTCGGTTAAAAGTGGGATAACTTCTTCATCATAACTCCTATGATCTTGATTCAACTTCATGGTGATTCTACGCTGATTAATGAGTCCAAATCAAGTTTCTTACATCGTGATTCATTCTGGTTTTATTAGTATCAAGTAGAAATTGCCAAATCTCCAAAGATGGTAAACTTGAATCACTTCGGTTAAAAGTGGGATAATTTCTTCATCATAACTCCTATGATCTTGATTCTACTTCAGGGTGATTCAACACTGATTAATGATTCCAAATCAAGTTTCTTACATCGTGATTCATTCTGGTTTTATTAGTATCAAGAAGAAATTGCCAAATCTCCAAAGCTGGTAAACTAGAATCACTTCAGTTAAAAGTGGGCTAAATTTCTTGATTCTACTTCAGGGTGATTCTACACTGATTTATGATTCCAAATCAAGTTTCTTACATCGTGATTCATTCTGGTTTTATTAGTATCAAGAAGAAATTTCCAAATCTCCAAAGATGGTAAACTGGAATCACTTCGGTTAAAAGTGGAATAACTTCTTTATCATAACTCCTATGATCTTGATTCAACTTCATGGTGATTCTACACTGATTAATGAGTCCAAATCAAGTTTCTTACATCGTGATTCATTCTGGTTTTATTAGTATCAAGAAGAAATTGCCAAATCTCGAAAGATGGTAAACTGGAATCACTTCGGTTAAAAGTGGGATAACTTCTTCATTATAATTCCTATGATCTTGATTCGACTTCAGGGTGATTCTACACTGATTTATGATTACAAATCAAGTTTCTTACATCGTGATTCATTCTGGTTTAATTAGAATCAAGAAGAAATTGCCAAATCTCGAAACAGGGTAAACTGGAATCACTTCGGTTAAAAGTGGGATAACTTCTTCATCATAACTCCTATGATCTTGATTCAACTTCATGGTGATTCTACACTGATTAATGAGTCCAAATCAAGTTTCTTACATCGTGATTAATTCTGGTTTTATTAGTATCAAGAAGAAATTGCCAAATCTCCAAAGATGGTAAACTGGAATCACTTCGGTTAAAAGTGGGATAACTTCTTCATCATAACTCCTATGATCTTGATTCTACTTCAGGGTGATTCTACACTGATTTATGATTCCAAATCAAGTTTCTTACATCGTGATTCATTCTGGTTTTATTAGTATCAAGAAGAAATTACCAAATCTCCAAAGATGGTAAACTTGAATCACTTCGGTTAAAAGTGGGATAACTTCTTCATCATAACTCCTATGATCTTGATTCAACTTCATGGTGATTCTACACTGATTAATGATTCCAAATCAAGTATTGTACATCGTGATTCATTCTGGTTTTATTAGTATCAAGAAGAAATTGCCAAATCTTCAAAGATGGTAAACTGGAATCACTTCGGTTAAAAGTGGGATAACTTCTTCATCATAAATCCTATGATCTTGATTCAACTTCATGGTGATTCTACACTGATTAATGAGTCCAAATCAAGTTTCTTACATCGTGATTCATTCTGGTTTTATTAGTATCAAGAAGAAATTGCCAAATCTCGAAAGATGGTAAACTGGAATCACTTCGGTTAAAAGTGGGATAACTTTTTCATCATAACTCCTATGATCTTGATTCTACTTCAGGGTGATTCTACACTGATTTATGATTCCAAATCAAGTTTCTTACATCGTGATTCATTCTGGTTTTATTAGTATCAAGAAGAAATTGTCAAATCTCCAAAGATGGTAAACTTGAATCACTTCGGTTAAAAGTGGGATAACTTCTTCATCATAACTCCTATGATATTGATTCAACTTCATGGTGATTCTACACTGATTAATGATTCCAAATCAAGTTTCTTACATCGTGATTCATTCTGGTTTTATTAGTATCAAGAAGAAATTGCCAAATCTCCAAAGATGGTAAATTGGAATCAATTCGGTTAAAAGTGGGATAGCTTCTTCATCATAACTCCTATGATCTTGATTCAACTTCATGGTGATTCTACACTGATTAATGAGTCCAAATCAAGTTTCTTACATCGTGATTCATTCTGGTTTTATTAGTATCAAGAAGAAATTGCCAAATCTCCAAAGATGGTAAACTGGAATCACTTCGGTTAAAAGTGGGATAACTTCTTCATCATAACTCCTATGATCTTGATTCTACTTCAGGGTGATTCTACACTAATTTATGATTCCAAATAAAGTTTCTTACATCGTGATTCATTCTGGTTTTATTAGTATCAAGAAGAAATTGCCAAATCTCCAAACAGGGCAAACTGGAATCACTTCGGTTAAAAGTGGGATAACTTCTTCATCATAACTCCTATGATATTGATTCAACTTCAGGGTCATGATCCACTGATTTATGAGTCCACATTAATATTCTTACATCGTTAATCATTCTGGTTTGATTAGAATCAAGAAGAAATTGCCAAATCTCGAAACAGGGTAAACTGGAATCACTTCGGTTAAAAGTGGGATAACTTCTTCATCATAACTCCTATGATCTTGATTCAACTTCATGGTGATTCTACGCTGATTAATGAGTCCAAATCAAGTTTCTTACATCGTGATTCATTCTGGTTTTATTAGTATCAAGAAGAAATTGCCAAATCTTCAAAGATGGTAAATTGGAATCACTTCGGTTAAAAGTGGGATAACTTCTTCATCATAACTCCTATGATCTTGATTCAACTTCATGGTGATTCTACACTGATTAATTAGTCCAAATCAAGTTTCTTACATCGTGATTCATTCTGGTTTTATTAGTATCAAGAAGAAATTGCCAAATCTCCAAACAGGGTAAACTGGAATCACTTCGGTTAAAAGTGGGATAACTTCTTCATCATAACTCCTATGATCTTGATTCTACTTCAGGGTGATTCTACACTGATTAATGATTCCAATTCAAGTTTCTTACATCGTGATTCATTCTGGTTTTATTAGTATCAGGAAGAAATTGCCAAATCTCCAAAGATGGTAAACTTGAATCACTTCGGTTAAAAGTGGGATAACTTCTTCATCATAACTCCTATGATCTTGATTCAACTTCATGGTGATTCTACACTGATTAATGAGTCCAAATCTAGTTTCTTACATCGTGATTCATTCTGGTTTTATTAGTATCAAGAAGAAATTGCCAAATCTCGAAAGATGGTAAACTGGAATCACTTCGGTTAAAAGTGGGATAACTTCTTCATCATAACTCCTATGATCTTGATTCAACTTCATGGTGATATTACTCTGATTTATGAGTCCAAATCAAGCTTCTTACATCGTGATTCATTCTGTTTTTATTAGTATCAAGAAGAAATTGCCAAATCTCCAAAGATGGTAAACTGGAATCACTTTGGTTAAAAGTAGGATAACTTCTTCATCATAACTCCTATGATCTTGATTCTACTTCAGGGTGATTCTACACTGATTTATGAATCCAAATCAAGTTTCTTACATCGTGATTCATTCTGGTTTTATTAGTATCAAGAAGAAATTGCCAAATCTCCAAAGATGGTAAACTTGAATCACTTCGGTTAAAAGTGGGATAACTTCTTCATCATAACTCCTATGATATTGATTCAACTTCAGGGTCATGATCCACTGATTTATGAGTCCACATTAATATTCTTACATCGTTAATCATTCTGGTTTGATTAGAATCAAGAAGAAATTGCCAAATCTCGAAACAGGGTAAACTGGAATCACTTCGGTTAAAAGTGGGATAACTTCTTCATCATAACTCCTATGATCTTGATTCAACTTCATGGTGATTCTACACTGATTAATGAGTCCAAATCAAGTTTCTTACATCGTGATTCATTCTGGTTTTATTAGTATCAGGAAGAAATTGCCAAATCTCCAAAGATGGTAAACTGGAATCACTTCGGTTAAAAGTGGGATAACTTCTTCATCATAACTCCTAAGATCTTGATTCTACTTCAGGGTGATTCTATTCTGATTAATGAGTCCAAATCAAGTTTCTTACATCGTGATTCATTCTGGTTTTATTAGTATCAAGAAGAAATTGCCAAATCTCCAAAGATGGTAAACTGGAATCACTTCGGTTAAAAGTGGGTCAACTTGTTCATCATAACTCCTATGATATTGATTCAACTTCAGGGTCATGATCCACTGATTTATGAGTCCACATTAATATTCTTACATCTTGATTCGTTCTGGGTTGCTTAGAATCAAGAAGAAATTGCCAAATCTCCAAAAAGAGTAAACTGGAATCACTTCGGTTAAAAGTGGGATAACTTCTTCATCGTAACTCCTATGATATTGATTCAACTTCAGGGTCATGATCCACTGATTTATGAGTCCACATTAATATTCTTACATCGTTATTCATTCTGGTTTGATTAGAATCAAGAAGAAATTGCCAAATCTCGAAACAGGGTAAATTGGAATCACTTCGGTTAAAGGTGGGATAACTTCTTCATCATAACTCTTATGATCTTGATTCAACTTCATGGTGATTCTGCACTGATTAATGAGTCCAAATCAAGTTTCTTACATCCTGATTCATTGTGGTTTTATTAGTATCAAGAAGAAATTGCCAAATCTCCAAAGATGGTAAATTGGAATCACATCGGTTGACATGGATGTGAATATGAAGGAATAAAACAAGACAAGAGGATGTAGAGGTTCAGATGGTTGAAGAAGTATTCTGTCTACATGAAGCTTGGAACTCAAGTCTGTCCGTACAAGACTTGGAACTCAAGTCTGTCCGTACAAGACTTGGAACTCAAGCTTCATATATGTGACCTAGACTACGTTAGAAGACAAGGAGATGAAATAAAATTGTCTGGACTGAACTGGGAAGAGGAGAGACCCGTTGGAAGTAAAGACAAGAGACAAGAAAGTGGCAAATAGAATATAATAAAGGTCACATGTTACCTTAAGGCTTGGAGACCGTTCAGGAGCAGTCACTATCGAGATTCAAATCCCTTCCAGCAGCTCCTTTGTTTAATATATTCTTGTTGTCTTGGTCTGTCCCAATTTAGTCTTTAAATAACATTGTATGCTTCTCAAATTAAAGCAAGGAAATCGATTCCTCCTTCATCTCTCTCTCTCTCTCTCTCGGATACCCTAATCTCTCTCTCTTGTTCTTCATTTTGTTCTTCATTGTTCATCATTTTTTTCATGGTATCAGAGCTTTAAGCTCCTGATTACCTCAATTACTTCCGCAAGCTTACTCTATCCCTTAGTCTCTCTTGTTTCTCTGGTCCAAGTTTACAAATATCTCTACAGATTTCTTTTATCCAGTGGATAATAAACTTGGGTTCTTGAGTTCTTTTGAATTTTTCTTGGCTGTGCTCACTCTGTTCTGTCTCTATTCCCTTTTCTTGAGAGTTTATCTTGATTCTAAACGCCATTTCTTTCAGTTCCAGAGTGATTTGTTAGTATTCCAGCCTGAAAAATTTGAAAACCCTCTTTGGCGCCTAAGAAGAAGATGGAGAACTACATACCAGTTCACATTCCTTGCACACTCAAGGGACCAGGAATCTACATTACCTGGTCTAGATTGACAAGGACAGCCCTTGGGGGAAGAGGTCTTTGGGAGCATATCACTTCAAGCACAGCTCCAAAGAAAATCACCCAAGGAGAAGATGGCAAGGAGGTTGTAGTGGTAGATGAAGGCAAATGGGATCAGGAAGACCTCATGGTGCTGTCTATCATGCAAAGCTCTCGTGATGGTCCCTTTATGGACTCTTACTCACACTGCACTACTCCAAAACAATTGTGGGATACCTTGCACAGGGTGTATGGCAACACTTCTAACCTCAACAGAATCTTTGAGGTCAAGAGGGCCATCAACAACCTACAGCAAGAAGATGGAGACTTCACCAAGCACCTTGGGAAGTATAGTCAGCTGTGGTCTGAGCTGGAGATGCTAAGACCAAGCACCAATGACCCTGCCACTATGGAATTAAGGCGTGAGGAAGATAGAATCTTTGGTCTACTCCTCACACTCAGCCCAAGCTTCATTGATGTGGTGAAACACATATTGAGAGACAAGGTGCTTCCAAGCTATGATGATGTATGTGCTCAACTTCAAAAGGAGATAGGCTCAGATGGACTCTTTGGTGGTGGAAAAGGAGGACTCTCCATGGCACACAAGGCAGAAAAGTTGGAAAGTGTATCAGTTAACAAAGCCTACTTCAAAACCAAGAGGAGGAGGAGACAAGTCAGTGACTTGTGAGCATTGCAAGAAGCAAGGACACTCCAAAATCAACTGCTGGATCCTCCATCCCCATCTCAGACCAACCTCAACCAACAAATACAACCAGACTAGAGCCCATGAAGCAAGAGGACAAGAGCATATGCACATGGGAGATGATGGGAGAGCCTTGATCTCCACTGCACACAATGGTGCCTCCACCTCTCACGCCATGTCTCAGCCACCTCATGAGGATGCATACATCCGCAAGTCAGACATTGAGGCCTTGATCAAGGCTCTCAATGCAAGCTCTGGTAACCAAAGTATTAATGCTTTAAATTCTATTCACAATACATCTCACACTGCTAGGCCATTGATCATTGATTCAGGGGCTTCTCATCATATGATTAGGGATGCTAGACTGATTAGTGATATTAAACCAGCCCTAGGAAGTGTTGTGATTGCAAATGGTGATAGAATCCCCATTGAAGGAATAGGCAATCTGAACCTGTTTAACAAAGAATCTCAAGCTTTCTATATGCCTACATTTGCTTCTAACCTTGTATCTGTTAAGAGAGCAACTAATGATCTGAATTGCAATGTTATTTTTAGTCCTAATGATGTGTGCTTTCAGGATATTAAGACCAGTAAGATGTTGGGCAAGGTGTAAGCAAGGGAGAACTATACTTTCTTGAAGATACCAAGCTTGGATCAGATTCTACTTATGCCTTTAATTCTGCTTCTATTTTAGCTAATGATGTGTTACGGCATGCTAGATTAGGCCACCCTCATTCTCATGCTTTAAAATTGATGTTACCTAGTTTATCTTTGCAAAATGAAACTTGTGAGGCCTGTATACTTGGTAAACATCATAAATCTGTCTTTCCTTCATCTATGACTATTTATGAAAATTGCTTTGATATAGTGCATTCTGATGTTTGGACTGCTCCTTGTGTTTCTAGAGAAAACCATAAATATTTTGTAACATTTATAGATGAGAAATCAAAATATACATGGCTCACACTGATTCAAAGTAAAGATAGAGTTTTAGAAGCTTTTATTAACTTCCAAAACTATGTAACTAACCATTTCAATTCCAAGATCAAAATTTTTAGGTCAGATAATGGGGGAGAATACACTAGCAATGCCTTCAGACAACACTTAGCAAAGCATGGAATCATTCATCAAACAAGTTGTCCATACACACCACAACAAAATGGAGTGGCTAAGAGGACGAATAGACACCTTATGGAGGTTGCAAGGAGCATGATGTTTCACACCAATGTCCCAAAGAGATTTTGGGGAGATGATGTGGTGTCTGTAAGTTTAGTGAAGAACAAAGTGAGATTAAGCAAGAACAGGAGAGAGAGAGAGAGTGATTTCGTTTGAGAGAGAGAGAGAGTGTAAACGAGAGATAGAGTGTAGGAAGGATTCTTTTTCCTTGCATTGATAAGTCTGTATACAAGAGGGATATATAGGCAAGATGCCTCTGCTCCTAAACTAATAAACAAAGAGGCTAAGTAAGAGGTCACTGCCGAGATAGTGACATGACCTAAACGGACACGGTTCCTAATAAGGAACATGTGACTAATACTATAAACAATCCTAAGGTTGTACTAAACTATAAACTAATCTCCTTGCTTGTCTTGGCTCCCCAACGGTCTCCTCAGCTTCACGAGTGGGATTTGAATGTTTCCTTTGCTTCCAAGACAAGTTAGGTCACATAAATTCTTCTAGGTCATCCGTACAGTTGTACGGACCAAATACACGTTCTTGCTCAAATGTGTTCCTCTTCATGTGATTGATGTATCCATGTCCATGCTATGGATCCATATCTACACTCAGGTCAATACTCCCCCTCAAGCTTGACCATGTGAAACAAGTCAAGCTTGGAAGGACCATGACAAACATCCCTCATTAAAACCTTAGTATGCAAAACCCAATTGGGACAAAAAACACACTAAGGAAAGAGTAGAGTTTTCATAGTCAGGGAAGTAGCTTTTGAGTGAGATCAATAAGCCCAAGCTTCGGGTATATGAACTCACACACCTTGGAGCTTGCAGCCTTGGTGAATATATCTGCAAGCTGATCCTCACTTCTCGTGTAGCAAGGTAGGATCACTCCTTGTAACACCATTTCTCTAACTTTGTGGCAGTCCACCTCAATGTGTTTGGTCCTCTCATGGAACACTGAGTTTGAGGCTATGTGGATGGCGGCTTGGTTATCACAATGCATTGTGATAGGAGCAGTGACTTCTATGCCCAAGTCTTTCAGTAGCTTCTTTATCCATACTAGCTCATTAGTCAGTTTTCTCATGGCTCTATATTCAGCTTCAGCACTTGAACATGACACCACCTTTTGCTTCTTGCTTTTCCATGTGACCAGATTGCCTCCAATGAAGGTGCAGTAGCCTGTTGTTGATTTCCTATCATTCCTATCTCCTGCCCAATCTGCATCACAGTAACCAACCACTTCTGTGTTGCCGTTGCAACCCATCCATACACCTTGGCCTGGAGCTCCACTAAGGTATCTGAGAATTCTCTCCACCATTTTCCAATGATGGACCTTTGGGACTTGCATATGCTGGCTTACCTGGTTCACAGCAAAGCAAATATCAGGTCTAGTAATGGTTAAGTATATTAACTTACCCACTAGTCGCCTATATTGCTTTGGATCATCAAAAGGAGTGTTCTCATACTCCCCCTCACGCAATATCTTATATCCATCTTCTAGTGGAGTCTTGGCTGGTTTCTCTCCAAGCATCCCTGCATCATTTAACAAATCAAGTGTGTACTTTCTTTGGGACAAGAAGAGCCCCTCTTTAGATCGGCATACTTCAATACCAAGAAAGTACTTTAGCTCACCAAGATCCTTAATATCAAATACAGATTTTAGAAACCCTTTAGTGTCCTGTATACCTTCTTTGTCACTTCCTGTGATGATGATATCATCAACATACACAAGGATGACTACTATACCTTGCTGGCTGGTGAGTGTGAACAAGGTATGATCAGATTCTGATCGGTTGAATCCTCTTCCATTCAAGGTGGTACTGAGTTTGTGATACCAGGCTCTTGGTGATTGTTTAAGTCCATAGATTGCCTTCTTGAGTCTCCACACATTCCCTGGCTTCACCATGTGCTCTAGACCCGGTGGTGGCCTCATATAAACCTCATCTTCCAGCTCTCCTTGTAGGAAGGCATTCTTGACATCCATTTGCCACAAATCCCACTCCAAGTTAACTGCAAGAGATAGTAGAATTCTAATGGTGTGAAGCTTTGCTACTGGTGCGAAGGTATCCAAGTAATCTTCTCCATATGTTTGAGTGAATCCTCTTGCAACCAGCCTGGTCTTCTTTCTCTCCGGCTTTCCATTGGCTAGGTACTTGATTGTGTGTATTAGCCTACTTGTGACTGCCTTCTTGCCTTTGTT